>PVIW01012715.1:0-30716 GCA_004026585.1 Noctilio leporinus
CAAATCTAGTAATTTCTGATTGGGTGTCAGACAGTAAATGCATAAAAAACTGAAAAATCAGATAAAGTTATATTTTCCTCCAGTGATAATTCCCTTTATGCTCTAAGATAAGCCCCTTACAGAATTTATCAATTTAATTTATTCAAGGATTTGATGGAGCTAGAGCTTCTTCTACCATTTTATTGGCCAGTGATAGTGTGTAACTATGGGCTAGGTGTACAGTCCATGCCCTGGATTACAGCCCTTGTATGCTGAGCAAGACAAGACTGCTAAAACCTCCCTATTTATTTTCCACATGTACTCGGCTTACTTTTTAGGCCTCTCACTCCATGATGGAACAATGTTTAGCAATTGTCTTATAGGAAAACTAACACATTATCATTGCTAGGTCTCCATTCTTCCTTTCTCACCAGGACTGAAATCCTTCTGCGGACTCATTGTTTTTCTTTGATGCTTTGCCAGATTTTCAAAATATCTGTTTTTCTGACCTTCACAATTGACATTCTGCCAGGAAAATTCTCTTCCTTGAACTCTTGCTTTATCCCCAGAAAAAGCAGATGGCTTTTGGCTAATGTGGCTTTAGAAAGACAGATTTCTCTGTCCTGAAATCCTCCACTCTAAGGTTTTATTGCTTCAGAATGTCTCTAATATGTTTTAAATGTTTTAAATACACATTATTTCCTTGTTCATGGATAAACTTATGTATCTAACTCTCCTTCCTACTCCTATTGACAGAATTACATTTGGATTTTATACACAAAACTTTATTATTTACTTTATTTTTATGATAATGTTATATACTAAGAAAATTTTGACAATCACAATGTTTATATATCATTTTTGGTATATATAAAATTATAATGCATATGTATATGAAAAATTAATTAACAAGTTAAAATTATGTCATATCTCATGAAAAACCCATATAATTTCCTTTGAATAGTTATATATATACTTAATTGAAACAATATCTGTTATTGTATAAAATTCAAACAACATAAATACTTTTTTAAATAAAATATTTTAATTTTAATTTTTACTTATTTATTTTTAAAAGATTTTATTCATTATTTTTAGAGAGAAGGGCAGGGAGGGAGGAAGAAAGGGAGAGAAACATCAAGGTATGGTTGCCTTTCACCTGCCTCCAACTACAGACTTAGCTGGAGGCCTGGCTTGTAACCTGGTTCTGTACCCTGGCTGGGAATTGAACCAGTGACCTTTGGGTTCACAGGCTAGTGTCAATCCACTGAGCCACACCAGCCAGGACTAAATACCTTATTCTGTCCTCTATTCCCACTCCTTCATTAGAGTTGAATGTAATATTTGGGCTTTATTATACCTGAATATATGTAGAATTATTTTAAATAAAAATTAAATTATGTTATCAACATTGTTCTGCAGCATTTTTTTCATCTACAGATATTTTATAGACAACTCTAATAACTTCTGGATTGCTTTCATTCCTGAAATGTCAAACATTAAATATTATAGAGACATCGTAAGACAATTGATTTTTTTCTAAACTTTTCAAATATAAAAATGAAACAATAATTTTGTGTATATATGTATACACACATATATATTTTATTGTTATGTAAGCATTTTAAAATTTACTCTTTATTGTATTTTTCCATTCTATTTAGTCCCCTTATATCCCCTTCCCCCAGCAATCACCACACTGTTGTCCAGGTCCATAAGTCCTTTTTCCTTTTTTGCTCAATCCCTCCACCCCCTAACTGCTCTGTGCCCACACTAGCTGCCATCTGCTCTCCATCTATGAGTCTGCCTCTGTTTTTCTTGTTAGATCAGTTTGTTCATTGGATTCCACATATGAGTGAAATCATACAGTATTTGTCTTCCTCTGACTGATTTTTTTTCCCACTTAGCATAATGTTCTCCAGGTCCACAAAAGGTAAAACTTTCTCCTTTTTTATTCTATACAAATAGAGTATATGTTTGTTTACACACACACACACACACACACTGACACACATATACAGTCCAATCTCATTAACTGCTACACTTATGTTCTGTGAAGTGACAGCACACACTGTTGTTAGTAAATTTTAAACCATTTCTTCTCTGGAGTAATAGGGTGTTAATTAAGTTCCTTTGAGCCTCTAGTATAGGGGTGTCAAACTCATTTTCACCAGGGGTTATATCAGCCTCACGGTTGCCCTTAAAGGGCTGAATGTAATTTTAGGACTGTATAAATGTAACCATTCTTTAACAGTTAAGAGCAAGGAGAAACAAGGTGCCAGGCTGAAAGTGCCAGATAAAACAAGGTGGAAGGCTGGATTCAGCCCGGGGATCTTGTGTTTGCCATCTGTGCTCTAGTCACATTTTCATCAACCAATTAACATATAATTTTGTGTGTGTGTTTCTATTTAGAACCACATTTAATATATGTTAAACATATTTAATATTTCTTACAAATAATACATGCTTTATTTCATTATAATAAAACACTAGCTGAGAAAGGTTGTGTTTTCCTGATCCTGGGTTATCTGGATTTCCCCTTCATAACAGTGCTGTATACTGTACTTTATTTAATTGTCCATTATCTCATAAATCCACAAATTTGGCCATTTTTCCACTTTTTCATGGCTTCATCACATACTATACATATTACTTTATTACTTACCAGAGTAACCTCATACACAGATGAATAAAAATCCTCTTCTTGGCCCTGGCTAGTGGCACAGTGGATAAGGTGCTAGCCTACAAACCCAAAAGTCGTTGGTTTGATTCCCAGCCAGGGCACATAACCAGGTTGCAAGCCAGGTCCTCCAGCCAGGTCCGTAGCTGGAGGCAGCTGGAAGGCAACCATACACTGATGTCTCTCTTCCTCTCTGCCTCTCTCCCTTCCCCTCTTTCTAAAAGTAAAAAATAAAATAAAAAATTTTAATTCTCTTCTTTTTTCTAGGTACACAATATTTTTGATTCATTAACGTTGAACAAACAAACACAACCTTATAACTCATGCCTACATGTGTGTTTTCACCATAGGCCGTATCACAGCCTTGTGTTTAGAAACACTGGTCATCCTTCAGCACTATGATTGGGGCCATTTGTTTGAAATTAGCAATATACAGCATGGAATGAGAAAAACATTTCTCATTTGACTAGATCACAAAAAAAGATACTTACCTAGCTTTTGGGGCAGACCTCATATATACAATCCATTTTGTCATTTTTTAATGATAAGTTATCAGTTTAATTATAGCTTAATTAAAATAAAATGTGGGGCTATGGCTGGTGGCTCAGTGGATAGGTGCAGGTCTGCAAATCCAAAAGTCGCTGGTTCAATTCCCAGCCAGGGCACATAACCAGGTTGTAAGCCAAGTCTCCAGCCAGGTCCATAGCTGGAGATAGATGAAAGGCAACCACACATTGATGTTTCTCTCCTTTTCTTCCTCCCTCCCTGGCCCTTCTCTCTAAAAATAATGAATAAAATATTTTAAAATTAATAAATAAAAATAAAATTTAAAAATGTGAATGTGTAAGCACAGCATTTTGACAATAACACATACTAATCACTTTTATATAAATTTCCTTCTCACTATTATAAACTGTGTACTTCATTCAGTTTAGCATAAAGAAATTGAGGAGACATTTGATGAGATTTTATAGAAGCTTGATTGTTGGAAAACTTCTTTTCTTAGAAATATTTATAGAGAAGAGAAAACTCAATTACAAAAGTGTTCTGTCCCTGGCTGGTGGCTCAGTGGATAGGCACTGGCTTGCAAACCCAAAGGTCGTTGGTTCAATTCCCAGTCAGGGAATATAACCAGATTGCAAGCCAGGTCTCCAGCCAGGTCCTTAGGTGGAGGCAGGTGAAAAGCAACCATACATTGATGTTTCTCTCCCTTTCTTCCTCCCTCCCTGCCCTTCTCTCTAAATATAATGAATAAAATCTTTAAAACAATGTTTTGTAAGTATTTAAACCCATTATACTGTTGTATAAAACGAGGGCAATACTATTGCCTTGGACTAACTCAGATTTTTATTCTTACTTACAAATCTGATGATATACAAAATAAAATTTTGTTTAATGTATGTATGATAGGGATCATTTTTGCTATTATTAATGTCATAATTTTTAAAAATTTATTTTTATTGTTGTTGAATTACTTCCATCCCCTTTTTACTCCCCTCTGTCCCCTTCCCCATCCACCCACTCCCCCACAAAATCAATCTCATTCGTTGTTCTTATCCATACTAGGTTCTTGACTAAACTGTTCCCCTTTTTTGCCTCTTCCTCACCCGTCTCCCTGCCCCACCCTTAATATACAGGCTTTTTCAGCCTGCCCACATTTGTTAAATTTCTTCTAAGAAAGAAGAGGAATACATTGTGAAATTCTCCACTGTAACTGGAGCAAGTTAATTATCAATGATTTGCCAACAGGATCTTTTGGAAGGGGTTGGAAGGAAAGAGGAATGATGGAAGAAGCAAGCCTTCTGAAAATAAGACGTATCATCACAGGAAGCTCAAAAGAAACTGATCAAAGGAAAGGAATCCAGCTGTTAAGGAAACCTGAATTTCAGGGATGTGCATAGGGGATGAATGGTACATCACAAAATAAACTTGAAGTCTTTTCATTAAAAATTATAACTATTAGTTTTTCTAATAACAAAATACTGAAAGTTACCAAATGAAATAAAAATTTGAAAATTAAATACTTATATATTTTTTAGAATATCTTTAGTGAACATGTGTGACAGTTTGCCTCCTCTAATCTACGTAGCTGAACTGCAGTTAGGCTCTGCTGATAACTGCTGCTCCAGTCAAGGCTTATACATAGCAGTGAATAAGTGACAATATTCAAAGTGAGAAAAAAAATATTGAGACTGATACCATTTTTTACATTTTGGGAAGATATCAATATATTTTTAAAAAGCAATGGCCAAGGAAATGCATACTTGCAATTAATGACTGAATTGAATTCCTTGCTGTTCCCAGTGAAGAGGATCACACTTAGAAATAAAACATGTGTTCAAATGAATCTTGAAAAAACATTTCTATCCTCAGTCTAGCTACTAATGCTTTACTTTATATCTCTGTGCTTTAGCATCTTCTCCTAAAAATGAAGTTTCTCAAACTGTCTTTTAAAATCCCTGTATGCCAATACCAAGATCAGAGTCAATTTACAAGTCTCATGAGCATCCTAAACTCTCTGCATTCACTACACTGTACAGATGTATGTATGTGGGGGTATGGAGTAGGACATGTAGAGATTTGATAGCTGATTCAGTATCATGCTCACCCAATCTTTTGTATTAACCTGTGTAATCTAATCTACCTATATAATGCATTCTATTATATAAACAGAATGGACTTTGTGGATACTTTTGCTTGATTAAAGATAAAGAGATATGAATAACTCAATAATCAAGTTGTGACACATCATGATAATATGTAATAATTCCTTATGACATACAGTAAATGTACACATATAACACTTTACATGCAACAATAAAATCACACCCTAAACTAGAATTCAGAAAGCATGGGTGGTATAAGAATTTAGTAATTGCCTGGTAAGTGCTCATTGGCACACTATGGAACATGATTCACTTTAGTATATAATATATTTAACTTTATTTTTTTATTTTAAATTTTTTATTTTTTTGAAGATTTTATTTATTATTTTTAGAGAGAGGGGAAGGAAGAGAGACAGAGAGGGAGACATCAATGTATGGTTGCCTTTCACCTGTCTCCACCTATAGACCTGGCTTGCAACCTGGTTATGTGCCCTGGCTGGAAAAATGAACCAGTGACCTTTGGGTTCATAGGCCGGTGCTTTATCCACTGTGCCACCAGCCAGACCTAATATTTAACTTTAAAATAAAGAAATAAAATCAGTAACACTGTCTGTGGCTATTTATCTGGCTTTGAAAAACTAAATTAGAAAAATGACTATAAACATAACTTTAACTTAATAAAAATTGCATATAAATTTATTATTTCTGCTACAGATCATTATTAGTTACCCCTTTCCGAAATATTACCACCACTTCCCTAAAACACATTAACCTCTAGTACTCTGTTTAGTGAACCATCTCTGAATTCTGTTACGAATCTGTTGGGTTTTGACACTGTAGATTATGGGGTTCATCAAGGGTGGAAAAAGGATATAGATATTGCCCATGAGGACATGGACCACGGGTGAGAGGTGCTTTCCGAAACGGTGCACCATGGTCAGACCAATGATTGGAATATAGAAAACCAGGACAACACAGATGTGGGAGACACAGGTCTGCAAGGACTTGAGCCGTTCTTCCTGGGATGCAATAGCCAAGACAGAATGCAGAATCATGATGTAGGAGACAAGGATGAGCACTGAATCCAAAAACAGAGTGCAGATGACCAGGGCTAAGGCATAGAAGCTGTTGAAGCGAGTGTCAGAGCAGGCCAGCCTGAGTAGGTCCTGGTGCAAGCAGAATGAGTGGGAGAGGATGTGGGGGCGGCAGTAATGGAAGAACTTTAGGCGAACAATGGGAGCAGTAATGAACAGGAAACTCCTTCCTAGAATGGCCACACCAATGTTGATGATTCTGGTATTGGTGAGGATGGCTGTATACCTCAGAGGATTGCAGATTGCTGTAAAACGATCAAAAGCCATTGCAAGAAGAACTCCCGATTCCATGCATGATAGACCATGAACAAAAAATGTCTGTGCAATGCAAGCATCCAAATCAATACCTTGGCTGAGCCCCCAAAGGATCCCCAGGACCGTGTGTACCGTGGACAGCCCCATGCACAGGTCAGTGAGGGCCAGCATGGCCAGGAAGTAGAACATGGGCTGGTGCAGGCTTGGTTCAATCCAGATCACGTGCAGCACAAGGCAGTTCCCTGAAAGTATCATAGCATAGATACAGGAGAAGGGGATGGAGAGCCAGGGATAGTCCTTTTCCAGGCCAGGAAAACCCGTAAGAAGAAAGGTAGAGTTACTGACTTTGAAATCTGGTTGAACGAACATTGATCTATAAAAAGAAAAGGATCTCAGAGTAAAATGTGTATAACTGCTGTGTAAGATTTATATGTATTTTCCACTGCCTTAATATAAAGTCTGAAGTAACAGCTATAATTAAAATGGTTAGATTAACACAGTTCTTGTGTTCTTTCAGAAGCTAAATTTGTTCCAAAATGGTAATGAAATTAATTTATGGCTACTTATGAAGCCTCCTTGCTAGTAAATCTTTGGTCCCATCAGAGGAATCAGTGTCTATGCTCACAACATTACCATCACTTTCTGCCTCTGTGCTTTGTGTTACAAGCAGCAGAGAAAAACACATTTTCAGCTTTTGAAGGTAAAATAATAAAGTTTAGCCCTGGCTGGTTGCACATGGATAAGGGGCTGGCCTGCCAACCCAAAGGTTGCTGATTCAATTCTCATCCAGGGCACATAACCAGGTTGCAAGCCAGGTCTTCAGCCAGCTCCGTAGTTAGAGGAAGGTGAAAGGCAACCATACATTGATGCTTCTCTCTGTCTCTGCCTCTCTCTCTTCCCCTCTCTCTGGAAATAATAAATAAAATCTTTAAAAATAAATAAGTAAAGTTTAGGCATATAAAGTGGAAAAAGAAGCATATTCAGGTTATTCACATTTAAAGCACAGTGAAATAAATTAGTCATGATTATGGGACATGAGATTAGTCCCTGCTTATTACATAAGCCGCAAAGTAATTTATGAAAGTCAATTAATAGCCATGTTGTCCATTCTGACATCTATGTTTCAGGGGCTTACTAAAGAACAACTGTTACTCACGGCAGAGATGTTCTTGACAATGTTGAAAATGGAGATTACTCTTCTATTTTTGGAACAGCAGCAGGTACAAGAATAGAGTTACTGGAGGAAACTTGGAACCTGGGAGCTGCCGTGTTGCGTGATGCAATGACCTGTGCTCCTTTGGAAAAATGAGGGAAAACCCACGGACAGTGTCTGCAAAGCAACGTTCCTCCTCCATCAAGTTTTTAGTGTTCATAGAAGCACAAGTTTATAAACATAATTCCTTCATCCCGGGAGATTTGAAAATGAGCATTGAACAGGTTGTTTCAGAAACCTCTAGTCATTTGGTTCCTCCCAGACCAATCTACTTTTCATTTAAAGGACATAGTATTTCATTTTATTTCTCTTCATTTCAGCTGCATTTTATCCCTCTTTTTGTTTGAGCCCACTGCTGTAATATTCAAAAAGTTCATGTGCTGGCAAATATAAAATGCTGTTTATGAGTCATCTAGGTTTGGATCACGTTGATAAACTTTATAAGCTACTTAAAATCTCAATCTCTATTTTCATAACAGTATAACTGAGGGTTTTTTTCCTCTCTGTTGTTGTGTTTTTGTTTTTTGTTTTTGTTTTGTTTTGTTTTGTTTTTGCATTTATCGTGTGCTGGGAATCTTAGTATTCTATAATGACCAGAGTTAGAGTATTTTGCTATCTAATTTAATTGCTAGAATTATTTGAGGATCACCGTATTTATTTTCGGAGGTAGTAGAGCATAGCAACAAAGGATGTGCTTATAAAGCCAAGTTTCTGACATGAAGACCATTCTTCAAAGCCATTGAAAACTGTGAACTGGGCAGGACCCTTAAGCTTTTATCAGTTATCTCATCTAAAATGGGGAAAATAAGATCACCAATTTCATAGGGTTGTTTTGAAAATAAATTAGATAACTATGTAAATAGAGCATTTAGAATAGTGAAGATACGGAGAAACCCCTTAATAAAAACAAATTGCTATTATATCCATTTTAGAGGTGAAAAACTGAGGTCTCAATCACAATACTTAATAAGGTAGCCATAAGACACAAATGGTTATTAAGTACATGAAATGCAACAAGTTCAAATAGAGATGTCACAGAAGTAGAAAATGCAAACTGGATCAAGGACTTAGTGTAAAAAAATGATTTAAAATGTTTCTTCAATAATGCTTATATTGACTGGTTGTTGACAATATTTAAACTAGATTAGGTTGATAAAATATTTCACTACTCACCTATTTCTTTTTATTTAAAACATTTAAACCTATGGAAATGACTCACATTGTATTTCTATGGAATAAACTGCCCTAGAGATATATGCTTAGAAACTTTTCACTATTATAAAGTTATAATTGCATTAATATTGTTCCAAATATTTTACACATCTTTTCACTGTAATTAAATAAAGCTATTTGTTTTCTATGTTAAAAAACAAATTCAAGGTACTTTGTTGAAATTATTTCAAGTCATTCAACTGGAAGAGTCATTTTCAATGTGTTGAAACAATACTGTTTAGAAACACTATAGAGAAACTTTGATTTCCTTTAATAGCTGGGCATGAACACTTGAAAATCCTATTGTGCTTAAAGTATAGCAGAAGGAACATAGTCAATAATGTTATAATAATCTGGTATGGTGTTGGGTAGGTATCAGACTTATGGTGGGGGTCACTTCATAAGGTATAGAAATGTCTATCCACTACACTACACACATGAAACTAATATAATATTGAATGCCAACTGTTATTAATATTTTTAAAATTATTTAAAAATTTACATGTGAATGGAAATTAAAACCAGCAGATACATTTATATAAAACTTTGTTTTAATTGCCAGGAGCTAATATTTGAAAGGTAATGAAAACTACAGGGCTACATGCCAGAATAGACATTATCTGCATAGGTTGGAGTTGTTGATTGATGGTGAAAATTCAGGACTTGCTTTCTCAAACTTATTCAGGCAACAGAGGCAAGCTGGAAAAATTGGAATCAAGCCCCAACAGGAAACCAATATATTGACTATATGTCATTTAGAAACCTATGTGATGCTTAAGGCAGCTTTTAAGAAATTATAATATTCTAATTTTACATATTTTGTTATTAAAAATATGTACTTTTAATGAGCCAAAAAATTTGAAAAAGAGTATCATTTTAAGAGCCACCTTGGAAAACTTCTAAAGGCTGCTTATTAGGAAATGGCTTTGAATATTCTCAGTGGAGACAAATGTAGCAAGAAATGTCATTATAATGAGATATCAAACAGGAAATGATCCCTTGGTAAACTCTTACAGTAGCAGTACCTATCTTTAAAAAACTGAGATGTAACCTAGGCAGTACTTAAAAAAAGATGTTTACTGCTTTAGTGTGGAATATTGCCTGGAATCGAATGCTTTAAATGTTATTGTTGTGTATAGTTCAAAACACAAAGTGGGATTTGTGATAAAATTCTGTATCTAATATATGAGATTTGCCTCTGCCCCAATATGAAGAACTCTTAATGTGATTAGAAAGTAGTGTTGTGGCATGAAAGGGTGAAGGGCCTGTAATCTTTCAGAAGTAAATTTAGGTATAAGGCCTTAGTCTGTGGAAAAGGTGTATAGCACTCAGATTTGCTAGCATCACTTCCTTACTTTTGGCCAGGGCTCTTACAGCATTTAGGAGTCTGGCTCTGATCAGGCAGTAGAGAATGCCTCGCATAGCTTGCTGCCATCCTAACAAGCTGGATTGAGCTGCCAAAAATGACAATCAGGGATTTATTAAGAAATCTTGGTCAATGAATTGATTTTATCTATCTTTTGTTTTTAAGTTTGTCATGGAACTTGAAAACCAAATATTTACTTCCTAAGATTTTTCCTTTTGATTTAATGCTAAGGCATTGTTCATAATTTGTGTAGTACATTTGATTGCTGGCAAATCGATGGCATTTCTAGCCTCTAAATGTCTAGAGTTCCATAAATTTTCAACATCAGCTGAAGGATCTCTTCAATTATATTTACATGTGTTGTAAATATGTGAATATTTTTAGTTTGGGTAATCTTCCAAAATACGAAGCACTCCCAGTTAGATAGCAGTGATTTTGAATTGTTGATAAAATGTTGGAAATTTTAAATATTTCATTTTATACAAGCTTATTAAATATATTTTTGTGGAAACTAAAAAAAAAAAGAAAGCAGTTCTGAGAGGGAAGCTCATAGTCCTATATATAGCGAGTGTATTATTATTTATCAGGTTTCTCTTTCTAAAATTTATTCGTTTAAAAATCTCCCTTTTTATACTTTCTTTTCCAAAATAAAGTATTTATATAAATTATTTGCTATTCTTCAGGGAAATTTGTCTCTTCTAACACAATTATCCATTAGTTCAACTAATTCTTATATTATTGCAGACACATGGGTATTTATTTTAATTTTAATTATAATCAACATTATTTCATTGCTCATGTTGTTACAGGTTAGCCATTGGAATCTCTTTCAGTTGGCTCCTATGTCCCTTTGTCATACTTCATCATTGTGTGTATACTGGTTTGTTTGTTTTAGCACTATTACTTACTAGCAATAAAAATGTTTTGGGTTCATCTTAAGTATTTCTTGTCCTAGAATCTCAGACCTACCTTCAGAGACTTCTCCAAGAAGCCCTGGTTCATCTTATTGGAGAATGGTATTAGATACCAGGTTGGTTTTTGTTCCTAGGTCCTCTCAGATTACAGAAAAAGGAGCCATATGTTTATATCTTAAAATGTATACACAGAAATATCCATAAATATTTCCATATATTCATCTGTCCCTACATTGAGCTACACATGTATTCATACTTATGTCTAAGAAGTTAACCCATTACTGCATGGATCATCCAATCTTCTCTACTTTGCTTGTCCATAAACTTGCACTATAACAATGAGAATCTGGCACCAACCATGCATGATCCATTTACTTAAATTGTTCAACACCAGTATAAGTTTTTAATGGTTTTAAAATTGTTAACTGATGCCCCCACAGGAAACAGGTATACAGTGAATATGTGTAGGCCTTTTGCCTTCAGTCTTTAATTCCACTCATTTTGAAAGTTAATTGAGTCAGCAATTTTCTCTCAGCCCTTTCCACAAGGTTGGTTAACATATTCATACTACAGTTGTTTTTTTCTTGTTACAATCTGCATTCATTCCTGGGATCCTCTGCTTTTTAAATAATTTTTATATTTTGTACACAGTAAGGTACCCTCTTTCTGTTGTACTTTTCCAACTACTTATCCTAAAAAGAATATTTGTTTTTCAGCTCCTTTAGTTGGGTTGTGGTAAGGTGTGGGGAGGGGAACCTTTCTATAATATTTCAATTAAAAATAAGTCTTTTGGTGGCCAACTGGCTCAGGTGTTTTTCCAGTTGTATAGCCCCTCCCCCCAGCTCTCTATTCTCTTCCCTGACTTCAGGGCCTCATATATATTTTCTGAAGCCCTGACACCTGTTGACTAGGTATTTTACCTTGATCAGCTGAGGTAGAAAGACCGGAGATGGTTAGAGTAGAAGGGATTCTCTTCTCCCATTTGGGATGAGGCCTTGACAAAGTCATTTGTAGGAAATGTAGGTCTTTGTTATGGAGTAGGTTCTGACAAATGATTGCCCTTCTTTCCTCTTCTAGAGAAAATAGTAGATCTCTCTCAGGTCTTCCTTAGGAAAACCAAAGACTTTTAGAAGTATATCCCACAAAAAGTTTCCACCTGCACTTCCACTCCAACATGTGCCTCCCTCAGGAGTTTCTCAACTTCCAGCAATTCTTCACATTTACCATTTAGCTATTCCTACCTGTGTATGGTTCCCATAGCTTCTATTGTAAGAAAGCAGATATCAGTTATGTCTCTCTACAGATTTTAAAGTTGTAACTTTCCTTAGAACATCAATTATCTGATGGCCAAGCAAAGTTGTTAATTTTTAGTTTTTCCAATTGTTTCTTGTAAGAACGAGAGTGAGTGATGACTTTCATGTGCTAGTGTGTTGGAGCTGAAAATGGAACTTGATAATACTTTTTGATATATACATATTTATAAATATAAGCCATTTTTCTCATCTTCCGTCTACTACTATATGAGGCAGGATGTGACAATAGAATATCAGAATATTTATGTTATTGAACATAATAGAGAAGATATAATAAGCTAAAAATTAAATACTAAATAAAGACAAATGAGTTCTTCCATTTTTGTTGAAAGGATTAGTGTTTTCTCAGTTGCACAATGGATAGTTCCATAAAATATGCACAATGCAGTTGCTAACTTCATTCATAAGTTAGAGATAAAATACGTGCATAGACTGAGCTGAATTGCCACTTATTCTTACTATTTAAATAGTTTAAAACATTTTTATAAAAAAAGCCGTTACCATAGTAATGTAGGTCTTTCATAAAACAAAGCAGCATAATGCAATTTTTTGTAAAACAGGAGATATCTGTATCCCAAAGTCTTTTATAGATAGAAAAATGACAATTCTGGTAGACAGAATTAAAAATTTAAGAATCTAACAATAATTCTCTGTAGAAACTGAATACATAACATATTTATAGATTTTTAAAAATTTTTGTAGTGATTCTTGAACAACATTCCAATATCCACAAATCTCATGCCTATTATACATGTACTAAAATGTGTTTGAGATGTGGGGCAGAAAAGAGTCACTTTCAAATGAGTATTATAGAAATCAAAGTGAAGTTTACATCAACTCATAAGTGAGAATGATATGTGAGGAGTCCCAAAGAGATGAAGCTTAAGACAGAGCCAAGTAGTTAAGAATGTGGGCACTGGAGCGAGGCTGATTGGGTTCATACATTCACTGTATACTCTCTATGTGACTTTAGTAAGTTCTTCAATCTCTCTTGTACTCAATTTACTCATATGTAAAGCACAATTCATAATAGCACCTATTGCTCAGGGTTGGTGTGAGACTTAATTTACCTAAAATTTTTTTAAATTTAATTTTATTGTTGTTGTATTACATCCATCCCCTTTTTGCTCCCCTCTGTCCTCTTCCCCACCCACCCATCCCCCACTCAAAGTCAATCCCACCTGTTGTCCATGTCCATGGTTCCTTCATACTAGATTCTTGTCTAAACTGCTCCCCTTTCTTGCCTCTGCCTCCTGCCTGCCCCCAACTCCCTTCTCCCTGCCCACTGAAGGCCTATTCACTGTATTTGTATATCTGGTTCTGTTTTGCTTGTTGTTAACTTTGTTCATTACTGTCCTGTAATGGGTGAGATTATATGGTATTTGTCCTTCACTGACTGGCTTATTTCACTAAGCATAATACTTTCTAGTTCCATCCATGTTGTTGCAAAGGTTAGGAGTTCCTTCTTTCTTTTTGCTGTGTAGTATTCCATTGTGTAAATGTACCAAAGTTTTTTGATCCAATCATCCACTGATGGGCACTTAGGCTGTTTCCAGCACTTGGCTATTGGAAATAGTGCTGCTATGAACATAGGGGTACATAGGTTCTTATGAATTGGTGTTTCAGGGTTCTTTGGGTGTAGTCCTAGTAGTGAAATCACTGGATGAAAAGGCAGTTCCATTTTTAGTTTTTTAAGGAAACCCCATACTGTTTTCCATAGTGTGAATGCACCAGCCTGCATTCCTACCAACAGTGCACGAAGGTTTCCTTTGCCCCACATCCTCACCAACACTTGTTGTTTTTGATTTGTTGATGGCTGCCATTCTGACAGGTGTGAGGTGGTATCTTATTGTGGTTTTAATTTGCATCTCTCTGATAACTGGTGATGTTGAGCATTCTTTCATATGCCTCTGGGCCCTTTATATATTCCTCAGTGAGTTGTCTGTTCAGGTCTTTTGCCCATTTTTTAATTGGGCTGTCTGTCTCCCTGGTGTTGAGTCACATTAGTTCTTTGTATATTTTGGAGATCAAACCCTTGTCTGAGGTATCATTGGCAAATATGATTTGAGTTCCAACTCAAACATGAATTGGTTCCCTTTGAATTTTGCTGGTATTTCCTTTAGCTGAACAGAAACTTTTCAATTTGATATAGAAATCAAGAAAGATACAGATAAATGGAAGCATATATCATGTTCATGGATAGGAAGAATTAACATCATTAAAATGTCCATACTACCCAAAGCAATCTACAGATTCAATGCAATCCCAATTAAAATACCAATGACAGACTTCACAGAAATAGAAAAAATACTTCAAAAATTTATATGGAGCCAAAAACGCCCATGAATAGCCACAGCAATCTTGAGAAAGAAGAACAAGGTAGGAGGAATCACAATACCAGACTTCAAGCAATACTACAAAGCTACTGTCATCAAAACTATCTGATACTGGCATAAGAATAGACATATAGATCAATGGAACAGAATAGAGAGCCCAGAAATTAACCCAGGACTCTACGGTCAACTAATACTTGACAAAGGGTGAAGGAACTTAAAATGGAGTAAAAACAGTTTTTTCAACAAGTGGTGTTGGGAGAACTGGACAGCAACATGCAACAAGATAAAACTAGACCACCAACTTACACCATACACCAGAATAAACTCAAAATGGATAAAGGATTTAAACATAAGCAGTGCCATCATAAAAGTCCTAGAGAAAAATATAGGCAGTAAACTTTTTGATATCCTGCACTGAAATATGTTTACTGATACTTCACCAAGGGCAAAGGAAATAAAAAAACAAATTAACAAATGGGACTATATCAAATAATTTACCTATAATTTAAAAATGCCTAGAAGAGAGCTTAAACAGTCCAGTGTATCAAACGGTCTTTTTGCTAAATACAGTAAATGCACTGCCCTTGGCTAATGCCAGATTGCAGTCAGGCATAGTTGTTTTCATCATTCTGTTTAAGATATAAATAGAATGTCCCAGGAAACCTGGGGTCAATTTGTACCCATTAATTTCCTTCCTAATACTATTAATCACAACTCTGTGGCTCTTTGTTGATGCAAGGACTTAAAAAGACACTATTTATTCTCTTGGGAGCAGGGAAACTACTATATCTTCGAGGTTTTGCAAGGATCAGGGATTAGTAGATAGAAGAGACAGACTAAATTACATGATGAATGAAAAAGTCCTTTGAAGGTGAAAGTAGTTACTTTTCACAGTGACACTTGAAAGGATTAATATTCATTTTGGGAATCAATCATATAATAACTTATAATTGCTTGAGAAAAGGCCAATAAGCTAGATAATGTTTTCTTTTTTTTACCCTCAATGTTTTACTCAGTAGAAATAGCATGAAATTCTTGTGTTGCAATGTTCTTGCATGATGGATGTGAATAACAACAACTGTGACTTTATAATATTATCTAAAGAAGTCTCTGCTGCACAACATCTCACTTATACTCACATTGGCCCTGTATGAGAAAATAACTTGTTTGAATGTTACCTACCAAATAGTCATAATTTCTGACTCACAGGAAAAGTGTCTCAAATTATCCATGTCTGCTCTTTCTGCTCATGACACCAATTCCTCCACCTTTTTTCTAACAGGTTTCCCAGGTCTGGAACAGGAATACCCCTGGCTCTCCATCCCTTTCTTCTCCATCTACATTATGGTTCTCTCAGGGAACTGCCTGGTGCTGCATGTGATCCGGACTGAGCCAAGCCTGCACCAGCCCATGTTCTACCTCCTGGCCATGCTGGCCCTCACTGACCTGTGCATGGGGCTGTCCACAGTGCACACGGTGTTGGGGATCCTGTGGGGGCTCAGCCAGGAAGTCAGCCTGGATGCTTGCATTGCACAGACTTACTTTATTCACGGACTATCCCTTACAGAGCCTGGAGTCCTTCTCACCATGGCTTTTGATCGTTTTATAGCAATCTGCAATCCTCTGAGGTACACATCCATATTAACCAATGCCAGGATCATCAAAATTGGACTAGGGATTTTAGTAAGGAGTTTTCTATTCATTATTGCTCCCATAGCTCGCCTGAAGTTTTTCCACTACTGCCGTCTTCATGTCCTCTCCCACTCCTTCTGTCTTCACCAAGACCTGCTGAGACTAGCATGTTCTGACACCCGTTTCAACAGCTTCTATGCCTTGGCTCTGGTGATTTGTACCCTTTTGCTTGATTCCATGTTAATTATTTTATCTTACATTCTGATTCTGCACTCTGTCTTGGCTATTGCATCTCGAGAGGAGCGTCTCAAACCCTTGCAGACCTGTGTCTCCCACATCTCTGCAGTCCTGGTTTTCTATATTCCAATAATTGGTTTGACTATGGTGCACCGCTTTGGGAAGCATCTCTCGCCTGTGATTCATGTTCTCATGGGCAACATCTACATCATCTTCCCACCTCTGATGAACCCCATCATCTATAGTGTGAAGACCCCGCAGATCCGTGGCAGGATTAAGAGGTGGTTCTCCATGTAAAGGAAGTGATGAAACACTTTGGATTAAAAAGAAGTAAGTTGTTTAGATGCAGAGAACTTTGGGCAGGGATATGAAAGAAATATTTATTTGTTATACATAAGGCAATTGAAAGTTAAGACATTTTATGATATACCATTAGTTAAAAGATTTATAGGTATCAAGAATGGTGATAAATTGTATATAAATTCAAGTATAATGTTGGAAATTCTGGGAGTATAGTCAGTCATTTACCGCATGTCTTTCATTTTTGTCCAGGAAAAGATGATATTCACAATTGTCCAGAAACAGTTACCTTGCAAGAAATAGGTACAAGAAAATTATCCAAACACAGTTTATATCCATTAACAGAGGCACAATTTTAGCATCATTTGAATATTTGCCTTGATCAACATAGAAGTTACAATTGGTCTCTAATCTTAAATGATATCTTTAGAATAGTTAATAGCTCACTTATGAGTCATTCCAAATCATCATTCTCGCTTCACTAATTCATCAACACACATCTGTTTCTTGCTTCAGATGAAATTTTATCACTATATTTTTATATCTATAAATGCATACCACCTTCATAATCTTAACTCCTATCTTAGAACTATTGATGTCTCTTACTGTTCAGAATAAATGCTTCAATATCTTCTCTTCTCTTCTGGATTTGACAAGTATCAAGAAATCAAAACAAATTTGGTAGGGACATTTTATTCTGTTGAAGAATATATGTATTACTTAATAATTAATGTGAGGTCAGATGACTAGCCATTTAAGAAAGTAACAAAGCTGAGAATTATTGAAAACCTTGTGAAATTATCATTCATGGTGCTCTTCCAAGGGAGAAAATGTTATCTTTTTATCTCTAGCAACATATCATCTTCATCATCCTTATCAACAAATTAGGAAAAAATAATAGCATATATGCTAGTATATTAGGCAAATCTTGATCTCTGTCCCTGAACATCTGAGACCAAACTTGTCAAACATTTCATCTTCTAAAAGGATTTCTCCAAATATTCTAATTCATATTCACAACTATCTCCCTTCTTCTATACTGAAAACTCTGAATTATTAATCTCATGACTCAAATTGTGTAGCATGCAATACTATACAGTACAAAGCAGTACTGTTTTGACATAAATTTAAAATATATTCAGGCAGATGAACAGATATGAAGCAAGCAAACCAGTATCAAATATATAAATACACCAGTTAATAGATTTTAAATACTAACTTTTATCAGAAAATGTATAAATAGAAATAGAAGACTAGTCAAAGAACTTTGCCTAGGAAAAATGTGGGTTTGTTATTAAATAACTTTGGAGTTCTTACTTCTATTTAACAAATTCAAAATTTGTTCAAATCATAAATGGTATAGTGGGCTTATAATAAAAATAACTTTCAAGCTTCAAAGATACTATAACATCCAGTTCATACATCATATTGACCTTTTATCTAAATTCTCAATAAAATGCATACACACTAATAAATACAGTTCAATATATGGCAATAATTAATTTACTTAAGCAAAGTATTTTTCAAATCAATATAGAAAAAATAAAATAAAAATAAGCCAATAGGAAGAAGAAATAAACTTTAAATATTCAGTGCTTGGAAAAAATAAAAATGGCTAATAAATATTAAATGATATTAAATCTCATTTAAATCTAAATAACCCCAAAGTTTAAAAAAATAAGTCACATAAATTTTACATTTATATTTAATTGGAAAAATAAAATATGATTATCAGGATCTATTATTGCCAAGAGTATGAAAGATACTACAGGAATTTGCATATGCTTTTTTTAAAAAAAGATTTTATTTATTATTTCCAGAGAGAGGGGAAGGGAGAGAGGCAGAGAGGGAGAGATCAATATATGGTTGCCTTTCACCTGCCTCCAGCCACAAATCTGGCTGGAGATTTAGCTTGCAACCTGGTATGTCCCCTGGCTAGGAATCAAACCAGTGACCTTTAGGTTCACAGGAGGGTGCCTTATCCACTGTGCTACCTGCCAGGGCCACATATTCTCTTAACATAGATACAAGTTAACAGAAGATTTTTGGAGCTAAGTATGTCAATGCCATACAAATATTAAATCACCATACATGTTAACACTGACATCCTGATTTGGGTTAGGTAAAAGAATTATTTTTAAAGATTTTGTTTAATTAATATTAGAGAGACAAGAAATGAGAAAAAGAGAGGGATGGGGAGAAAAGCATCAATTGGTTGCCTCTTGCATGTACCCCAACTGGGGACCAGACCTGCAATCCAGGCATGTGGCCTGACCAGGAGTCAAACTCATGACCTTTCATTTTGCCAGAGGACACCCAACCCACTGAGCCATAATGGCCAGGGATAGATAAAAAGAATCGTTAAAATGTATACTATCCTGGCCTTGGCTGGTGGCACAGTGGATAAAGCGCCAGCCTGCAAACCCAAAGGTTGCTGGTTCAATCCCCCATCCAGGGCACATAACCAGGTTGCAAGCCAGGTCTTCAGCCAGGTCCATAGATGGAGGCAGGTGAAAAAGGCAACCATACATTGTAATCTCTCTCCCTATCTGCCTCTCTCCCTGCCCTTCTCTCTAAAAATAATAAAATATTTAAAAATGTGTATACTATCCTATAACTTCTATGTTTTTGGTGGTTGTTAGCTTTTATTTGTTAATTTATAATAATAATTAAATGTTAATTTTGTAAAAAAATGTTTTATGGTTTCTTGTAGCTACAAATGATGAGAAATCTTCTAGTAACTGCAAAACTCTTTAATTCCAAATTTACCAGCATTTCCAAGAAACATTTTTGGTAATGGGTCTGATAGTAAATATTTTAGTCTATGTACAGTCTCTATCATGTATTTTCTTTGTGATTTGTGTTTATAACCTTTTATAGTGTAAAAAGCTTTCTTAATTCATGAAACTTGCAAAAACAATTATGGGCAGGATATGCTTGGCAGGTCCATAGTTTGCCAAAACCTAATCAACACAAAATAATCTAGAGCACTACAATAGAAATATAAAAGATACATGTTTCATTATTTAATTTTTATAAACAACTTGCCTTTATAAATTTAAAACATATAATAATACACAAAGACTGCAATCACTTACACTGAATTCATTAATAAATCCATTAATAAATCCTGTGATTCATATCTTTCATTGCAAAGAACATTCACAGTTATTCCAAAACTACCTAACTAAAAAATTATACACAATATATGAAGAAAATATTTTCAGGCAATGGACAACATATACATATTTACATTTTTGGAATATTATTCTTTCACAAAGAGAAGCACATGAGGTAAAATATACATTATCACTCAATTTCTCCTTGAATAAAATTTCCTACATATTACATAGAGAAGTAGAATGCAAGCTGAGAGCTTCAATTGTTCTGGGTACAAGGAGGGTGGATTGGCATATAAGATAAGTGTGGTAGCTGTAATTTTCAGGACAGGGAACTGGAGAAGAAGAGAGTTCCCAGATAAAGCACTATATAAATTTACATTAGAGTTCCCTT
Organism: Noctilio leporinus; assembly: GCA_004026585.1. Classification (NCBI taxonomy): domain Eukaryota; kingdom Metazoa; phylum Chordata; class Mammalia; order Chiroptera; family Noctilionidae; genus Noctilio; species Noctilio leporinus. The sequence goes on from PVIW01012715.1 coordinate 20,651, forward strand.
AATCTGTGAGCTGTACCTATGCAGAAAAAACTCTGAGGATCTGACAAAGTAAAGCAATTGTGGCAATGAGAGATGGTTAGGAAAACTGGAATCACATAACGTTGGGACATGTTATTATATTAAACAACTAGATGGAAAAGCTTTCTGAATACTCCAAGAAATATGCTGAAATTTTTAAATGGCTATGTCTTAAGAAAAAAGCCACATTTGCAACAGATTAATGACAAAAACAAAACAAAACAAAACAGCTTTGAGAAGATCAAGAGAGTCTCCTAGTATAATCAACTCCCTGACAGAACAAAATACACAAACTTTACAAAGAAAACAGCATAATCTAAAATTTTATTATTATGGTATTATTAATTTCCAGTATAAAACAAAATTTACTAAACAAAAAAATAAGACATATAACCAAGGAGGGAAAAAGTCAACTAAAATCTTTCAGAAGCCTCAGCTATTAGATGCTGAAATTGTACAGCATAAATTTTGTAAATAACAGGTATAAATATGCTAACTGGTTAAAAAGAGATGATTTTAATAAGTGAATAAATTGAAATAAAAAACAAAGCTATTTAAACATATATTTTAAAATAATAATTCTGGAAATCTGAAATGAATACCTCACTTTGTTACTGTAGACAATCAGGGGATGCTGGGGGGTATTGTCCATTGGCCAAGATGGTGCAAGAAGCAGTTCTTATACTGAATGTGCCATAGGTTGAAAGATTCATTCAGAGGGCCCCAGCACACCAAAAGCTAGAAAGATGAATGGATAAGGCCCACATGCAAATAGCTAGCAAGATACTTGGATAGAAAATAAGACTCCCCTCCCCATCTCTCCAAGAACTGGAAACTTGAGCAGGAAGGGAAGGTGATCTTTGAGACCAGAGTCCATCATTCTCCCAGGTCACAGCACCTAAAGAAACCTCTTTCCTTTTGCACCAGAACCTTCATCATAAGTCTGGCTTTCATTGTGTCAGACAGCCGACATTACATTTTCGGTTCCAGCTTGATTGGGTTAACTATGTTATATATTAAAAAATGGTTAGTAAAATTGGAAATTATGCATGAGAAAGTCTTCTGATAGAATGGTAAATACTAAAATAATGTAAATGTAGAGACTGAAATGTGTCTGGTAAAATACCAAATTGTTTATGATATAGTTGACTAGCAGAATGAAAAAATGATAAACAAAAAATCATTTGAAGATAATAATTGTCAAATATATTTAAAATTTGAGAGACATTATAACCCATAAATTTAAGAGTATCAACAATTGACAAGAAGAAATAACATAAAGAAAATCATAATGGCTCTAAAAGAAACAGTAGATCAATATTAACAAATATTTAACAAGGCTTATCAGGAAAAAGAGAAAACTCTACTAAAGAAATCAGAAACAAAAGAGAAGTAAAAACTGACACCACAGAAATACAAAAGACTTTAAGAAAATACCCTAAAACCTATATGCTAACAAATTGGACAATCTGGAAAAAAATAAATAAATTCCTGAAAACATACTCATACAATCTTCTAAAACTGAATTAGGAAGAATCAGAAAATATGAATAGATAGATTAAAACTAATAAAATTGAAGTAATAATTTAAAAATAATTCAAATAAGCAAAAGTCATAGACTGGATATCTATACATTCAAACATTTAAAGAATAACACTTGCCCTTCTCAAATTATTCCAAAAATGTCAAGAGGAGGGAAGAGACTCAAACTCATTTTATGAGACTAGTGTTATTCTAATTCCAAAACCAGATAAAGACACTACAAAGAAAATTAATTATAGTCCAATATCCCTGACAAACATTAATGCTAAAATCCTTCTAAAGATGTTCACAAACAGAATCCAGCAACACATTAAAAAGATCATACATCATGATAAAGTGGAATTTATTCAGGGATGCAAGGTTGGTACAATACCCACAATCCAATACATGTGGTACACCACATAAACAAAACGTAGGATAAAAACCACATGGTCATATCAATAGATACAGAAAAGACATTTGATTAAAAAAAAAAAAAAACAGCCCCAATTTATGATTAAAAAAAAAAAAAAAAACTCTCAGCAAAGTGGGAATAGATGGAACATATCTTAATATAATAAAATCTCTATATGACAAACCCACAGAGAACACCATACTCAATGGGCAAAAACTGTGTTTCCTTGTAGATTGGGTACAAGACAGCAACGTCTACTTCCACCAATCTTATTCTACATAAGTACTGAAAGTTCTAGCCACATCAATCAGATAAGAAAAAGAAATAAAGGCACCTACCTTGAAAAGGAAGAAGTAAAACTCTCATTATTTGCAGATGACTTGATACTGTATATAGAGAATCCTAAAGATTCAACTAAAACTAATCAGTTTCTAGAACTGATTAATTCAGTAAGTAACAGGGTACAAAATAAGTATCTAGAAATTGGTTATACCTTTACATATCAATAATGAATGATCAGGAAGGGGAACTAAAAAAAAAATCTCATTTTAAATTGAATAAAAAAATAAGACACCTAAGAAAAAATTTAATTGAGGAGGTAAAAGATCTCTACTTGGACAATTACATAACATTAAAAAAGAAATTGAGGATGATATAAATAATTGAAAGCATATACCATGGTTATGGATAGGAAGACTTAACATCATTAAAGTATTCATACTACCCAAAGTGATCTATAGATTCAGTGCAATTCCTGTCAGATACCAATGGTGTATTTCACAGAAGTAGAACAAATATTCCAAAACATTATATGAAAGTACAAGAGGCCCTAAACAGTGAGAATAATCTTGAGAAAGAATAAAGTTCGAAGAATCACTCTCCCTGATATCTAACTACACCACAAAGCCATTGTAATCAACACAACATGGTACTGGGATAAATACTGACATATAGATCAATGAACAGAATAGGGAGTTCGGAAATAAACCAACACCTTTATTTAACAAAGGAGATAAGACCATACAACAGATGAAGATAGTCTATTCAATAAACGGTATTGGAAAAATTGGAAAGATACATGCAAAAAAAGGAAACTAAATCATTTTCTTATACCATATAGAAGTATAAACTCAAAATGTTTTAAAGATTTTAATGTAATATTTATTACATAAAAATCAGAAGAAAACATAGGCAGTAAAATATGGATATTTTTTGAACCAATATTTTTTTCTGCTCTATCTTCTCAGCAAGGAAGACAAAAGATAGAATAAACAAATGGGACTACATCAAACTAAAAAGTTTTGCACAGTAAAGGCAACCATCAACAAAATGAAAAGACAACTGAATGGGAAGACATATTTGCCAATGATACAACCAATAAGGGATTAATATCCAAAATTTATAAAGAAATTATAAAGCTCAAATGTTGAATGTGGCTTTAAAGGACATTTTATCAAACATCCATGTTTTCTGACAATATAAGTCCTGGAATGAATATATAGGCTCCCAAAATTTTTCTCTCTCTCTTTCTCCCGCACACAGAGGTACGCAAATACACAACCCATATGCAAAGATGACCAACTCACAACTAATGTTTTATAAAACATTAGTTTGTGTGCACTTATCAGTTGAAGAACATTAGTTTGGTTTTATAATAGGTTTGCATTACATATAACAGTTATGTTTTTACTCAAGAAGCATTCATAGGGTGTCATTTAATCTGCATTGATTAAAAAGAAAAAAAATAGAAACATACACTATTTTAAGAAGTATTCTTAACCATGGCAAATAAGAACTTATAAACTAGTGGCTCTGACCTTAAAGATCACAATTGATTGTGCAATACATTATTAATAAAAATATCTCTATACTCAAGATAGGAAAACAATATAATTAAATGTTACCATTGCCAATTCGATATTTAGATGCAATGTAGTCATACTCAAACTCCCAACACATTATTTTGTGTAGATGTACAAATTATTTAGTTTATACAGAAAGGCAAAAGACACTGAATAGCTCAACCATATTGAAGAAGAATAGTCAAAGAATTGACTGCTTGATTTCAAGACTTCTTATAAAGCTAAAATGATCCAATGTGGTAATGCAGAAGAATTTGCATATGGATCAGTGGAACAGAATTGAGATTATATACATAGGTTTCAAGTGTACATTTCTTTTCTTTAATTTTACTTTTATTGTTTATGCTGTTACTGTTGACACTTTTTCTTCCTTTCCCCACCCAGCTCCACCAGCTCCCCTCTCTAAGCCAATTCCCATATTGTTGTCCATCCCCATATTGTGCATAAATATTTTTGGTTAATAATTTTACCATCTTTTATCCTGTCCCTCCACCTCCTTTCTGGTAGCTGTAAAGTGCATATTTTCTATGATACATGATCTGTATATTGCATTGTGTACTCATTCCTCTCTCTCAGCTATAAAACATACTTAAAGTATACAATAATCATATATAAACTCTCATCTCTTCTGTCCCTCATTCTTTATCACAGTAGGAAGAAAACTATTTACACTATTTTCCTACATATTTCTGACTCCTTTTACTGGTTTCTTGTCTTTTTCCTGAATTCCTGTACTCCAATATTTGCAATCTACTTGGACCTTTCCCACTGACAAATTCTTAAGATTTTACACATTTTATTATTTCAAAGGCAGCAATCTTCCCCTAACAATATTCTCTATCTTTCTTTTTATTTATAGATACAGTATGACATTAGTCACCCAGACTTGTAGTTTTCTGATCAAGTTAAATGTATTTCAAACTACAATAATTAATAATTTTCTGCATCTATAATGCCAAATTCACCTTTCTGTAAAAAAATTAAAATGGTCTTTTATTAACCAAATACAAGTAAATTTTAATGTATTGCTGTGTATTGCATGACATTATTATTTCCTTAAAATATATTTTTTCTATAATCACACTCTAATTCTGTTTTCCCTTCTGTCTTAAATATCACCTTTATGCTTCTTTGACTCACTGCACATTATTGATGCTGTAAATTTTATGGACAGCTATGTTCATCTCCATGGTTCTTTTTCTCCCTACTTTAGATGAACTTCCCTGGCAACATTGCCTAGTCACACAATTACACTAATAACCAAAAAAGAACAACTAAATATTAATTTCCATAAATATAGCTAGACCACAGAACTCATATAACCAACTGCTATTTAAATAGTTTCACCTATTGAAAAAGAAAGAAATAATCAGAGTTAGAGCTCTTTTTAAAATTAAGCTCACTTTTCTCATTGCTATTGTCTGGCGCTCTTTTCCTTTCCTCCTGATTTCCATTGCCTTACAGAGTAAGAACATTTCTAGAACATTTAGAAAGTTAGATCTTACCCTTAATTTCAGTTCATATTTAATTTCCCAACAAGATAAAAATAAAAAGTGACTCATAAGATTGTTCATATTGGGTAAAATGTTAATTATATGAGAGTCATTTTTTTACCTTAACGGGTCCCTCACTAAGTATCTGTCTCTTCCTAAATTACCAAAATCCCCTCCTGTCATTTTTAATCTCTATCTCTCCTATATAGTCAAGGCCAGTATGTTTATCTTTCTACTTGTCATGCTAAACAGTGGATAACATCATTGCTGCATGGCTGTGTCTGGATGGGAAGTCCTACTTCAATTAGATGTAGTAAAAATGCTCATTTTTGCCTAATATTCTAGAATTCTGATCTAATTTAGTTCCACTAACCATGTAGCCAATATATCTTAGTAGGTCATGATGCCTATAAAGCATTCTATTGCATAATTGTACATGAAAAAGAATTCTTATTTTCTTAAAAAATGAATAACCTTACATTCCTTAAATCCCAGTCATACATTTAGTTACTAAATGCTTGGCATAGATGAGTCACATTTAAGAATGTGATATTAAGTGTTTTGTTAAAGTTTAATTTAGCTGCTTTGTAAAATTATTGTCAGCCAGATGGAAATGTAGCTTAGAATTTTTTTAGATCATATTCTATAATTCTTCTTATATCTTCCTTTGCTTATCATTTTTTCCTTTACCAGCTTTAATAAACATCTGAAAAGAGTCACTTTGCGTGAGAAAAATTTTAAAAAAAGAAAAGAAAAAAGTGAGAAATGCTCATTAGATTAAGAGGTATTCATGCCCTGGATCAAAAATTCTAACTGAATTTTTTCTTCTAAGGATTTCTTCTCAGAAAAACTCCTTATAATTTTCCTATAATTCCCTTTAGACTGTTTCTAAATACTTCTTTATCTAGATACCAGAGGGATCTGTAAGGACACATGTTTACAAGTCTAATTCTCCAACATCTTCTGTGTATTCACCTACTCGCTGGTGTTGTTATAAACAGTGCAGTTATAAACAAATAATTTTCAATGAGACAAATATAGTATGAGAACTTTGTCAAGGCTATGGTACAATTCTCCTGAGAAATGGGGAAGTGGTAAATTATATACCATGTGGTCAACACAATCTAATCTAATTGCTTTTAAAAAATATTTGGTATAATGATGAAATATAAAATAATTTCATCAATTTAGTATAGCTAGTACCTCTCTCAGAGTGCCATAGTAGTGCCATGATGGACATTAGAGAAAACAAAATTTCAGTCCATATTTTCAGTTAGTCTTTGTATTCAGGCAGAATTCTGTGTAAGTCAAAATTAATATAAAAAATTTTAAATTGTAATAACATTTAGAAGAGAGAGTATTAATAGTACATGACTAGAAAACTAAAGATACTAAATGAAAGTAATCTGAGCTAATGCAGGAAGTTTTCATGGAAACCCACATCACTGAGTTCTACAGCAAAGCCAACACATAGAATAATCAAATTGCTTCCTACTTTCAAGGCATTTTACATCAACTTGGGGAAGATTGACATAGACACAAAGGTAGTTTAGAACATTAAGGCCTTAAATCCAGAAACATGGTAGCTAGCTAAAATCTTAAATCCAGAAACAAAAATAGCTCATATGACAACCTCAAGGCAATTGAAATGGAATTTGACAAATCTATAGATCCTTGTGATGATGCTTAGAATTTGCTTGGCAGGAGAATGCTGAAAGTATTATTTAGGGACACTGACAGTGGAGAATTGCCAGTCAATGCCATCTTAGAAGCTAAAGTGCTAGAGAATGCAATCATTCACAGGCACATTCACATTCATATACATGACACACCTACATTACATAAATAAGGTCTACAGGTATTTTGTTATATAACAACACATTGAACAAACATTGAAAACCTTGAGGTTCAGTCATGTCTTTAATAGAAATCTCAAACTACAGATTTCATTCAACTTTTCTCCTTTATGATAATTGTAATTTCCACTTCAAATTAAGGAACAGGCTTCTCATTAACTCAGTTTTTAGGTCCATGATGTCTAAATGTCTAAATACATTAAATGTCCAAAAGGGCTTATATAAGAATAAAATTAGATTATAAATATAATTTTATTATGGCATTTATTCAATAAAATTATATTCTGCATATACAAAGGTCAGCAACATAATAGGCACTGGAGATATGCAAATGAATTAGACAAGGGTGTTTCCATATCTTACTTATAGCTGCCAAACAGATATCTATACTAGAGAATTTCATTCCCTTAATTAAACATTAACATCAATGTTTTTTATCATCACCCAAGGATATGCTCATTGACTTTAGAGAGGCCCACAACTCAGGTTGTGGTTTCTGACCAGGGATAGAACCCCAAACTTATTGGTGTACAAGACAATGCTCCAGCCAACTGAGCCACCAGACCAGGGCTAGCATAAGTGGTTTTTAATATATGTATATGTTTCTCCCTAAGGTCATCTTTCAAAATTTTTCCTCTTAGAATACTACACAAAGTTATTAAAGCCAGGAAAACAGAGTCAGTTGAAATAATTGAGTCTTTATTTAGTGACATATATAAGACAAAAAGTTCAGTGACATAATATGGTAAATATTAAATTATTAGATGTACAAAGTAATCCCCAAAATTATAAGTGGATTTTAATAAAATATGGTTTGAACTATACACACCACAATGGATTATTAAACACATACAAAAGGAAACCTCACGAAGGCATCTTGGAAATGATTTCACAAAATATCTGAGAATGAAGATTACTTCGCCAATACAGAAATCAGAAGAAGGGCCTCTAGATAGAGAATATATTGCAATGAATATAAGGAAAAAAATGTAACAGAAATGGATACACCTTTTGAAGGGAAGAATGTCTTTAAAAAATAAAACCTAATTAAAATTTCCAACTTGTAACGCTATATAGGACCATTGATAAATGTAGGAATTAAAGGACAGCACAGTGTTGTGGGTGAAAACCCCACATAATTTTGTGTAGGATATGTGACCTCAACTTTCTGAAAAATCAAGCTACAACCAGAACATGTTAACATAAAGAAACTGCTGCTCTTTGATCTTATGGAGTCTGAGAGAACACTACGTTAACCACACCAAATATGAACATGTCTGGCTCATGTCAAAGAACAGGATCTGAATATGTTCTAATCAGGTTGTAGTAGAAAGATTGAGAGAGAGATTCCAAGACTCCAAATGTTCTAAAGGTTGTCATTTGCAACCATTGGCTGTATTATTAAGCCATAGTCACAAATGTCTCTGTATCGTTGTCTTGATCAGCTTGCACCTGACCTTTACATTTAAAATTTCAATGTAAGGTTTCTATAAGAATCATTGTTTACTAATCCACAAAAATATTTACAGTAAAATCCATTTTAAAATTAAAATTAATTAACTCCATGCAAGTTTCTGTAAAAGAAACTACATGTGAATATGTGATGATTGTTTTGGCAATTAGTTCCAGGGACACACAAAAATAAAAAGACCATGAGCATAATTTAAATATATATATTGTGTTATTTGTAAAACTGATTATTTCTTTTTGGAGCTATAGTTATAAAAGTTGCTAATCCAAAAACTATTTAACTTACCTGTAATACCTTCACACAAAACAAAGATGTTAACTGCAATCATTACACTACTTCATTTGTCATCCATCCAAATTTCTGTACCAGGGTGCAATTTATGTTATAATTCTAGTATACTTCCCCTTCTGATAAGCTATATGAAATATATAAGGGGAAGGAAGAAATTCTGACTATATTCAGTGCATAAATCAACAATCACTACCTCAACTTAATGTTTAATTCGCAACACTCAAGGACTAATTTTAGGATGAAGTGTAATCATAGAGAATAGTAAATAAATGATCAATTTAGTTTCATACACATTAAAGTGATAATACATTATACTGAATTTCTTACGCAGTTGGAAAAATGCCACTTGATATTACTAAACAGAAAGTAACATATTAATATTTAATGTTGCTTTTAAGAAGTGTCATTAAAAGGGATTGAGTTTCAAATTTTTACAATATTTTTTCTTGTTATGTCATGCATGGATGAGATATGATTATTTCATTGTGTTTCAACTAATTCTATATGCAAAACAAGTGCTGGTGATTCAATAGGATCAGAGCCTTATTATCTGGAATGCAAAACTAAAATTTCATATTTTAGTACACGATAAATTTGAGAGAGCACAAACTCTAATCAAGGTTTTTCTCATGAATAGTTATGACAATGTCAAGAGATTTATCAGGATGATCACTTAGAAAGTTTTGTCATGCCCAATCATTGGGGTGTACACCTAAAACTAATATAATAATATAGGTCAACTATAATTTAAAAGTTATAAAAATGATTTAAAATAAATAGCAACAAATTTTCTCAGTGTAGTTGTTTGAAATAAAATGACAAAAAATTAAGAACTAGCATCCTTAGAGTAAAATGTTTTGAATATTTGATCTCGAATCTGTTTGGTCTTCACACCATATACAATAGGATTGAGCAAAGGGGGAACAAGCAGGTAAAGGTCGGACAAAAGGATATGAATGTAAGGTGGAATATGGAACCCAAACCTGTGTGTAAAGAAGGAAAAGAAACCTAAGAGATAAAACTCAAGAAAGACACAAATGTGAGCAACACATGTGTTAAATGCTTTGAGCCTGGCTTCCTTTTGAGGCAGACTGAAGACAGTTGTAAATATTCGAACATAGGACAGTGTGATGAAGATT
>PVIW01012716.1:0-30709 GCA_004026585.1 Noctilio leporinus
CCACATACGGTTGGCTGATAAACAGCTTATTCTGATACAAGAATGCTTGGTGAATATGGAAAGATCTTGAAGGAGTATGTATGTCTTGCATCAACAGTTGTCTTATTTATGATATGTAAGTAGAATAGAGCAAATGTTTGACTCTTTGTTATTTTTAGTACCATTTCTCTAATAAAGCTAAGTATTTTAGAGGAAAGTATTTGTTTATGCATTGGCAAAACAACACCTTATTCTGTCCTCTTTCAGTTTCCATAGAAATTGTTTCGACAAGGTGTGCATGTTTGTGTGGTGTGTATAAAACAGTCATTTAAAGGTTGAGGTGTTTTCTTGTACTCTAGACTCTTACTAAGTGCTTTGTATGTTGTAATGAACATTTAATTTGGGTCCTGCTGCTAATTATTTTTCCTGCTTATACTTAGTCTGAAAATAACAAAAGAAACTGATTTATAAAAGGTGGGCATAAGTAGTAATACAAGAGCTCTGGAGAAAGTAAAATAAATTTTTAAAAATTAGGGCTTATGGAAGCAAAACTATCTAGGGTGTATAGATATTGGGGTGGGTGTGTGTGTGAGAGAGAAAGAAAGAGGAAATAGACATTTTCTCTTTGTTCACTTATGAGAGCTGATATGTTTCCATTTGTTTATTTTCTTTCGAGGTATTTTTTTTTTTCTTTAATATTATCCTTGTTCATCCCAGGTAGATGTTGTCAGAAAAACTTGAGGTAAGGCCAAGAAGACAGCCATTTTATACTTGAAACCTTCTATAATATTATTTTTTAGTTTGACCATATCTGGAATACACTCTTCCTTAAATTATACTTGCTTTTCATCATTCTAGACAAAATCTGTCGACCCTCTTGCTCTTGCTTTTCAGCAGTGCACACTGAAATGATAATATAAAATGACCCTTCATAAGGTAGCTAGTTTCATGTGAGAAAACAGGTATAAATCTTTTAAGTTCTGCATCCATTTCCTTAGTTATTATTTTCCATCTGTTACAATTGCAAATCCTAGTCACTTTACAATTTTCTGTTTAAAATTCTGTTTTTTGAGATGTTTACTATATGCCATGTTGCTCTTCAGAAGTGTCAATGGCTTATATTTTGACATGCTCAATTTAAAAAAACTCCATTTAGAATCAATATTTTGTCAAGAAAATAATATCTTGTGATATTACTCATTCAGAACCTCCGTTCATTCCTATATATGTTGCTATCATTATGTTAAAACGTAAAAATCCGAAATGTTCAACAACTATATACATATAGTAATAGGCTTTAAAAATTTTAAATCTTTAGTAGTTGAATTAGCATAGAATAACATTTCAACTAGTTTATATTTTCTCTAAAATATAGTATTTGCATTTAACTGAGCAGGTTATAGAATAGAACCATTTCAACAAAGTAATTATATTCCTTACGTGTTTAAATATTAAAAAAAAACTTTTGTTGCTACTTATATACTTAGTGTTTTCTTTATTAATGTAATCCTTTAAATTATTTTCAAATTTCAGAAGTTAATTCTCTTTAAATGGCTAAATTATATTTTTGAAAGCAAGAGTCCAGTATAAATGTAATAAATTAATCTTTTAAAAATAGTATTGACTTCCCTACTTAATCTTGGGTTTGTGGGTGAATTTGTTTTCCTTAGTACATTTTTATTGATGATTCTGCCTAAAGACTGATACATTATTTTAAAGGTGAAAGATTTATATGATCTGAAGGGAAACCAGAGTATGATACATTATTTTAAAAATAAAACCTAAAGCTATTAATGACTTGTCCCATATTCTATTAGGTTGGATTTAGTAACTAATAATTGGATCTTTTTCTGTTTATTTTAAAGTAATTTTATAGTTTCTAGCAATTTATTATAACTATAACTATTAGTTTATATCTAACATTCCTTAATACATTTAAAGCAGATTTGTAGTCTGCTGTCTGATTTTTAAATTTACTTGCATCTAGCTAACACTTTAATTTTGAAAATTGCCAACCTGTGGGAAAGTTTACATTATTTTCCCAGGAATGGAATGAATAGTTCCCTTCATTCTTGATTAACCTTAATTTGCTAGATAGATAATTTCTTAAACATATTAAGTTCAAATTCATGAAACTCATACTGAAAGAATTAGAATTGAGATTGAGTTCTACTAGTTTAAGGTTACGGGTAGGCAAAAAACTGTTGGGGAACAATCTAAAGAATTCCCTGATTTCCACAGAAGATTACATTTTGGTGTACTGTGTAGTTGTATAAGTAGTTCAGTTTAATGTTAAATATTACTCTCCTTAATCTTAATTAGGTTAATACAGTAGTGTTCTCTACATAATACTATTGATTATCAAGGGAAAAGTTTAAAACGTAAACATGGAAGATGCTGCATAAGTGGTGTGTGTTGTGAGTAGGGCTACTAAATGGTACTAGTAAAGATTTATCAAATGATGCTGCTATTGTGTTGCTATATTTTTAATAAAATGAAAATTTTAAAACCTTGCTAGTCTTGAGTAGTAATTTTACTTATTTATGAGATGTTTGTGTGTTTATACTTTAAAAAACAAAACAAAACACTATTTTTAGAGACGAGAAGAGGAGAGAAACATCCATGTGAGAGAAACATCAATCAGTTGCCTCTCATTTGTGTCCTGGCTGGGTACTGAACCTGCAACCTAGGTATGTGCCCTGACTGGGAATTGACTTGGCAGTCTTTTGCTTCGTGGGACAATGTCCAACCAACGGAGCCACACTGGTCAGGAATAGCTTTTCTATTTTATTTTATTCTTTAAATTTTGTTTATATATTATATTATTATTTTTTAAAGACTTCACTCACTATTTTGAGGGAGGAAGAAAGGGAGCGAAGCATCAATGTATGGTTGCCTTTCACCTGTCTCCAGCCATGGACCTGGCTGGAGACCTGGTTATGTGCCCTGACTGGGGAACTGAACCAGCGACCTTGGGGTTTGCAGGCCGGTGCCAATTCACTACGCTAACAGCTAGGGCCTGTCTTGTTTTATTGATTGATTTATTTATACATCAATGTATGGTTGCCTTTCACCTGCCTCCAGCTATGGAGCTGGCTGGAGACCTGGCTTGCAACCTGGTTATGTGTGCCCTGGCTTGGAATGGAACCAGCAACCTTTGGGTTTGCGGGCCAGCACCTTATCCACTGAGCCATCAGCGAGGGCTAGGGCCGATTTTTTATAACAAAATTAGTAACAGGCTGCTGTTCTAGGTTTCAAAATTACTACCAAATTGACTGACTATTGGCCAGTATTCACGTACTATGGCAGTAAGTTTAATCAAAGGCTTTGCATCTTAAACATGTTGTAGTACTCCAGCAATAGTTGATTTTGGAATCTCCCTTTGTTTCAGAATGAGCTTTTTTTCTTTTTTTTTTTTTTTTTAATCAATGTATGGTTGCCTTTCACCTGCCTCCAGCTACAGACCTGGCTGGACACCTGGCTTGCAACCTCATTATGTCCCCTGGCTGGGGAATTGAACCAGAGACCTTTGGGTTCAGGTGGTCATTTAAATGAGATGGCCTTATTAGCCAAAGGTCCTGTTTTTAAAAGTACATTAGCTATCAGATAATGTATGAGCTGATAGTCAGCTATTGTTAAAGGCCATTAGCCATGTTGGTTTCTAAATGGGTTGAAACTACATGTATGGTGATGGAGCAGAGATGAGAGGAGAGATCTCTGAAATGTACGTCTTGACAGCAGTCAGTGTGTGTGAGACCTCCACAGGGCTGCTTAGAGGGGTGCAAGGTTGAAGTAGAAACTTGTTTGACTTTTGACAGCAGACTCAAACAAAATAGCTGTGTTGTGTTGTTTTTATTAGGAATGATTACTAAATAATAGTTGAGTATAGTTATTGCACATTTTTAAATCTTTTTTTTTAACTGAGTTTATTTTTTTGCGAGAAAGATCAATTTGTTTTCCATTGTTTATTCATTCATTGGTTGAACCTTTTTTGGGCCCTGACCTGGGATTGAACCCCCAACCCTGGCACATCAGGATGACCCAGCAAACAACTGAGATAGCCTGCTGGAACTAATTGTTTTCTTAGGAAAAACATTCTAAGATTCACTGAAGAAAGGTGAAAGTATTTTTTTTTTCCTGAACAGCATACTCATCTTTAATATAATGGCCACAGTGATAATCAGGTGGTACTCTGCCCTGTGATCTGTGGACACCTTGTCCCCAGTGAAATCCCAGCTTCATTTCCTCAACTCAGGCCACGATTTTGCCGTAGTTTCCTTTCCTCTGCTTCAGCCAGGAAACCTTTTCCAGGCAGTGCTGGGACAGTTGGTCACAGAGCTGACTTCATTTGTTAATCAGGGGTCACTGATCGCACTACTTGATATCCAGTGTCTGAAAACCATTGTATCTGTATCTATATTCATCCATCCATCTATCCATCCATCCATCCATCCATCCATCATCCATCTATCTGTTTACTTTCACAGTGTTATTTCAAATGACATGGAGATCATAGATCCTGTGATTCCATTTGGCCAAAAGTAGATGAGCAGTTGCTGTAATAATTGTAACCTACATTTGAAATTACATATATATAACTCTTGAAAAAAATTAGAATCTTGGAAAGGACTGGTGCAAGAGATGGACCCGACATCTTATGTTTACAGTAAATCCATCTTTGGATCTTGGGAACAAAGGAAGGACGGACGATCTGGAAAGATGGACTTGAGTCCAGGCTGTAACCTGAATGCCAGTAACCACCAGAAAGGAGTTTGTGTTTACAAGGACTTACTTCTTGGCAGATCAGGAAAACATTTGCTTCTAGATTCAGGAAAGCACCTCAGCCAGAAGCTTGGACCCAATGGGTGTACTTGAGGCTCCAGGGTGCAGCAGTGTGTGGTCTCAGGAACAGGTTCAAGTGGGGACCATTGATCCAAGAGGTGGCCCCCCTGCACTGGAGAAGCCTGACCTGACAGTTACCATGTGAGCTGAATCTAGCTAGCCTACCTTTAGTGGTGGTCTAACTTAAAGCTCCTCCTAATTGCAAGTTAATTTAAAACACTGGAATAGAGGTTGAACTGATACACCCTAACCAAGATGATGTGATTATAAAACATCACAAAGAGGACACTTGTAAGCTAAAGAATTTAAACTTCAAAGCAACTTAATATTGTCATATTTAGAGTATGGTGATAGGAGAACAATTAGAATTTTGAAATTGTATAACCAGTTTGGGTGCTTCTGAGGTTCATGTGCAGGTAGGCTCTTAGTTTGTTTTTAAGAACAGTCATCATAAACAGCAACACAGTGGTAGCAATAATAAAGCATATATTACTTTAACTGCTTTCTCTGCAGCCTCTCAAAGGAACTGGAATCCAGGGAGGTGGGATTGAGGCAGTCACAAGCCTCACGGTGCCTCTGAGTGAGGACGTGCACGGTGCTGCCTCTGGGCGATGCAGCCTCATGGTGCCCGGCTTGGCGAATGGAGTTCAGCTTGGAGTTCGGGCTCCATTGTCGCCTGCTCTGGGTATCTTGGTGCAATAAGCAGACACCGTAGGGGCACCACAGCAGGAAGCTGCTTCATTCAGCAAGGTGCCTTCCCCAAGCCCCAGACTCTGGCTGGCCCACTTGGTGGGTAGAGGGACTGAGTGATCATTAAGATACTTACTTGGCTTAAAAAAGGATGAAGTGTTGGGGTCCTTCCAGCACAGGGGCAGGCCAAGTCTGTAAGACCTGACCAGAAAGCTGGGGAGGCTTGATGCATATAAGTCGCTGTGCTGTGGTCAGGGGACCCTGGTGGGAATTAGGCTGTAAGATACAATCTTTGAAGCTAGCTACCTAGCAAACTTCCCTAACTTGTTTTCATTAACCCCCATGTAACCTTACCCTCCCTATTTTTAAGGAGCCACCTGGAGTCCTGGGCATCTTCTTGCCTAGCTGACCATGTCCTGGGGCAAAACTTCCAAGTTCCTTCTGTTGATTGTATGAACATAGTAACTCCTGTTCTATAGAATATTCTTTCACAATGACATGTACATGCACCCCCCACCATTGTTACTCAGTAAGTACTTCCGAGAAAGGTGCTCTAGGCTCTTGTCTTTCAGGCATTAGCCGGCCTCTCTCCTAGCGTAAGTTGCCTGAGGAGTCTGTTTCATCCGCGGCACCGAGGGATCTCTGCAGGTCGGGGGTCCTCACAATGACAGCCCAACTTTGAAATTCTAGGCTAATATAAATATGCTTCCGAGAAATAAATATTCACACATGATGGTCTTTTTGAGTTTGAAAGGACTTAGAAATGAACTGGTGTTTCCTTTCCTGCTCTTTAACAGATGTGGAAGTCCAGAGCTCCAAGAGGAAGTGAGTAGCCCCTGTCTCACCACTTGTGAGAGGATGTGAGTAGCCCCCTGTCCCACCATGTGTAAGAAGCAAAGTCCGGGCAGGGCATGAAGGCTGTACTGCTTGCCTGTGTCCTCCCCATGACCCAGTCCTTGACCATCAGCAATTTCCTTACAATATTTGACTACCATTTTTATAAATTAAAATTTTGATATATTTTTTTCTTTGAAAGTACATCTTGAAAATGTAGGTAAAATGTTCTGTGACTCAAATGATGACAGAAATTTCAAGCATCATTATTTATAGTATTTGGAAAAGTGTAATTTCCATTTGCATAGGATCATGGCTTCTGGCGGTAATAATTCTATTACCTTTGATGAACCAACTGAGATATCCAAGTTAAATGCAATTTGTGTTTAAAGACATCCTAAAAGGCTGATGTAACTTTCATGATCAGTACGTGACTTTTAAAAGTATTATAATTATTAAACAGTGAGAACATCTTCTAACATCACTCTTAAGTGATTTTCTGTTCTCCCAGGCCAGGTGGCAAAAGTTTAATGAGCAATTTAATTGCCTGATGAATCAAATATGTCTTTTTTTTTTGCTCCAAGGGTTCGGGGAATATTGGTTCAGATGAAATATTCAAGTTTTTGTTAGAGTATTCTATCTTTAAGGAATCAAACCTGCATAAGAAATCATCTCCACGTTCTCCAAATGCTATATTGTGTCTAACTTCACTCCCTTACTAATTACTACTCATAAAAATTCCCAAACCTTGGAGCTAGATTTTATTTTAGAAATCATTTAATATCATCTCATTTTACTCTGTGGCAGATAACAGGCTGCTATAACAATGTACCCTAAACCGGAGCGCCTTCAACAACAGGAGTTCATTAACTCACAGTTCCGGAGGCGAGGACAATGAGAGGCACGCTGTCTCTGAAGCCTCCAGGGCAGTCTGCCCCGTGCCCTTCTTGTAGCTTCTGGTACTGCTGGCAAGGCTTGGCAATGCGGCTGTTAGACTCCTCACTCCGGGCTCTGTTCCCTGGTCACGTGACATTCTCCCTGTAGGTATCCCATGTCTCTTCTTATAAGGACGTCAGTCATCCTGGATTGAGGGCCCCTCTTAGTCCGGTAATACCTCCTCTTTTTATTATTTATTTATTTATGGGGAAAGGTAAAGGTTTTTATTAAGATATGGCTCAATTTGGGGCACTGGGAGACTCCCCGCCTCTGGGCTCTTCTGCTCAGACTCACCCCGCTCTGAGCTCCAGCACCAGGTAGTGCGACAGGCACCAGTAGTATGCAGAGAAAAACTGGAGTGTCCGGCATTAAGGCGAGCAGAGGCCATTGTCCCTTTTCGAAACCTTCCCCCCTTGCTGACAGAACCAGCAAGTTGGTGCCATATCTGAGACCTTATCTTTTTTTTTTTAATTTAATTTTATTGTTGTATTACATCCACTTCCTTTTTTGCTCCCCTTCCCACCCACCCACCCCCTGACAAAGCCAGTCCCACCTGTTGTCCGTGTCCATGGTTCTTCCATACTAGGTTCTTACCTAACTGCTCCCCTTCTTTGCCTCTTCTTCCGTACCCCGCCCCCCGCCTTCCCCCTGCCCACTGAAGGCCTATTCACTGTATTCATATATCTGGTTCTGGTTTGCTTGTTGTTTGTTTTGTTCATTATTGTCCTGTAATGGGTGAGATCATATGGTATTTGTCAAGACATCATCTCTTTAGTCAGGTCTTAGTTTGAAAACCTGATCTACCAACCTAGCATTGCCCACCAACATGGGGAGCAGAAACGTTCACAGGCTTCACAGGCATTTGCTTATAGGTGCTGCCTTTGCGGGAGCCTTAGCAGCAGCCATTTATGTCTTGTTAGATGTTTGCATCCTTTTCTGTGTCCTGGAAGCCCTCATGGCTTGTTCTCATGGAGCCTCCCTAACATCAGGTTTCTGGTTCCTCTTGGTGTCAGATCAGCAGGTGATACACTGGTCATGGTCCCCTGGAGTTTGCACAGTGGGTTCTTTTCTTTTGAGTTTCTTCCAACTGTCCCTTTTTGTGCTTTCTCCTGCAGAGGACAGTCCAGCTCACCTGTTGAAGATTCCTCTTGGAAAGGAATGCCTGCTCGCATTTTGCAGTAAGAAATGGGAAAAGCTTCCCATGCGCTTGGTTTAGCGCCTTGCATATCCAGGGCAGACCTGGCACCTGCTGAAACTCAGTTCAGCCTTTATGAACTGCAGTTCAGCCTTTATGGCTGTAGGACCGGCAAGAAGGAACGATGGTAAAGAGAATCAGTATGACTGATTCTATCCTCAACAGCCCTATTTATAAGTAAGGTTCATAGGAACCAGGGTTTAGGACTTGAACCTATCTCTTGGGGAAGGACATGGGATCCTTCCACTTCTATGACCATAAGGGCACTCCTGGCGGTATGAGTCACCCTCCCTTTCTGGGAGCTCCTGGAATCAGGTATAAGTTGCAGACAGGGAAGCATTAATTACACAAACCATTCTTGTCTTGGCAAAGCTCACAGACGCATGGAAAAACTGAAGATAAACAAGTTGACCATTGGGTGCTCATTAGTCAAAGGAATACTTGTATGTTAGGACATGGTTGACAGTGTGGTTTGGGGAGGCCTCTAGGGATGTGACAATCAAGCTGGGTCTTGAAGGATGACAATGAGCCAGATACGGAAATGATAAGAAGAACGTTTCAGGTGGAGGGAATGACAAAAAGCAAAGCCTCCAAGGTGGGAAAGAATCTGACATTTTCCAGGGACTGAAGGAACAAAGAGGGGAGAAGGTAGAAGATGAGGTCAAAGATGATGGCAAGGACCACACCGAAGTCAGTAAGTGGCTGCCGGACGTTTTTGTCAGCAAATCCTGATGCTAAGAAATGCAGGTACCTAGATGCACACATACACGTATACAGCTGGATGGTAAGAGGGAGGAGAGTGAGCAGTGGTTAGGTTTTCCAGTTCCATTTTGGAGGTAGCATCTCAGGATGCCAACGTTCTCTGTGTGGGACGGTGAAGGAATTTAGGAGGGTGCTCAGCATCTTGGTGTGAGCATCTGGGTCAGACATAGTGCCAGTAAGTGAAATAATGCAGCCTTGGGAAAGAAAGATTTCGTTGGAGGGGGAGGGTCTGTTAATCAACAGTTCAGTGTTTGACATATTTCACTTCAGACACCTCTATCTATGTGGATATGTCACGTGCTGGGTATGTCTCTCTCTGAAGGTCAGAGACAGGATGTTTCTGACAGTATAAATTTGGAAGTTGATGATTAAATGTAGATAGAATTTAAAGCCATGGAAATACAGAAGATCTGAAGAAAGGGGGTAGAGGGAGGAGAATGTTGAAGTAAGCCTCAAGAAACTAAAAACAAATCACGCAATAACTAAGCATGTTAGTTACCCTTTTGTGCAAAGCACGGTGCATTAGCCCAGGTGCGTAAAGCATAGGTAGTTAAGATTTGGAATCCCAGCAGCCAAGCGTGTGAATCTGTGTGACTAGAGAAAGTCATTTAGTCTCTTTCAGCTTCTGTTTCTATATCAGCAAAATGGGAACAATACCTCCTCCTGCATGGGGCCTCTCTACAGGTTGGCTTCCTGTTCCTTCCCTTACGGGCGTGGTTTCAGGACAAGGGGGAGGGGAAGAGAGGACAAAAGAAAACAATGTTTTTGAACAAGTCAAACTTATTTAGTACTTTGCTTAAGGCCGCCCCGAAAGAAACCACATTACAGAGGTATTTAATTTAATGTCATACCAACTCCTCCGGTGAGGGACTGTGTGTTCCTTTATCTTCAGCTGGTGTACTTTGGGAGAACCCAAGCTGTTGCCTTCTGAGCCACTCTCATTTTCTATGCACTGTATGCTTACTGGGGTTCTGGTTAATGATATTTATTTCTCATTTTAAAAAGCTTCTAAATGCAAGTCAGTTTCTTCCTCTGGGGCCCAACTGAGGAAACAGCCATCCCAAGCAATGCTGACTATCCTGAACTTTAGCTTTAATCACTTCAGGTACCTGATGGAGCCCTGTGATTTTTGCATATTTATTGAAAAGCCACTGGCAATAAAATAGATCACAGTTATTGTTCCTGGTTGGCAGGTCTCCACTGAGTTCACGCTAGAGAGTGGAGTTCATACATGAACTGCATCCTGGCTCAGTTTTAGCAAAACTTTGCACCTACTGGATCAGATGGGGGCGGGGCGCGGTAGGTGGAATGGAAGGAGGTGGGAATCTGACTGTAACAAACTTACCTAAGGTTCTTGTGCAGATTAGAATTTGAGAACATTTCAATGTGCTGAAAAAAAGTTGCTATCCATATGAGATCGCTAAAACAACTTATTTGGTCACTTACTATCACTAAGTGAAGTGGATAGAGAGGACACATTCCATGTGCAGTTTGTCCCAGGGCAGGAATTGCCTCTGTTCTTTCAACTCATAAGACCCCTTCAACCAGGAGTTTTTTAAAAATTTTTGAACTATGAGAAACTGGGCACAAATTAAATCTCAAAAGATAGCAAAATACAAAAATACTACATAGTAATAAGTCACATTTTCAACCTAAAATACCAGCTAATTCTTTAGTCTTTTTCATAAAAGTTGTTTTTTAATACTCAAGAATATGTTTTTATTGGTTGGTAGAGAGAGAGAAACATCAATGTGAGAGAGGAACGTGGCTCTGCTGCCTCCCATATGCATCTGGACCAAACCCACAACCTAAGTATGTGCCCTGACTGGGAATCAAACTCACAACCTTTCTGTGTGGAGGACAGCACTCCAGTCAACCAACCCAGCAGGCCAGGGCAAAAGAGGTTTTTGAAATATGAATTGCCCATTAAAGACCTGTGCTGCGAAAGCGGAAGATGTGAGTATGAGTGTGCATGTGTTGTGTGTTTCCCGAAGGCTTTCTAGGAGTTAGACAACCCTGCCTCCATGCAAGGGTCACAAATGGTTCCTACAGGCTCCCTGCCACCCACGCAAGAGTGGTCCTCTGCAGCCACAAATGTTGTGGATTGCAGAGGTGCCGTTCACGGATAGTCATCACAGGTCCGGCATTGTTCTGGCAGATGTCAGGAACAAGTTTTGAGGGAAAGAGTGTCAGTTTCTCCCTCCCAAGAAGGCTCTGCAGAGCCAGCAGTGTTGCTGCACCCCGGGCCTCTCGCACTGAGTCTCAGAAGCAATTTTCCTTCAAGGATAACCTTGGCCTCGGTGTAAGCAGGGACGCAATAATCCTCGGTATTGGGTGGGCGTGCTCTGCGGGAGTGGGGGACTTGGCTGAAAGTCCTGATCTGCATGTAGTCCCTTCTTGTGACTTCTTTGAACCTTTCACCTTCTTCCTCAAGGTCTCCTGAAATCTACTTCTCTGTCAAAATGTGCAGCACAGTTGGGCACATTTCAGGTCATTAGGCTTGTACCCCTCCTAGTTTTGTTTAAGGAAGTCCACTTACTTACCATTTTTGTGAGTTCAGAAATGCCGCTGAAGGACTAAGGAGTTACGTCCTACACGGGCACTGGACCTCTTGGCTGCCACACGGGTGTCCTCACCTCTCCGGCTCCACCTGTCTCCTAAAGGTCCGCAGTTTGGCCTTTGACCTGCTGCTGCCAGCTGCGGACCAGTACTTTCTCCACAAGTTCACCTGTGTTAGGTATTCGGGGGAATAACACCGTTTTAAAAAGAACTATATATTTTAAATTGCATTTTAATTGATTCACGTTGAATGGCTATTACAGTCATAGTTTCCTTGGTGACAGTATAATCAATTGATTTCTTGTGTATTCTTGCAAAGGCATTTTATCTGTAAGCAAATTAATTCATATTCATTTTCTCCCCTTTTTATACTGTTAGTAGCTTACCATACACAGGGCTCTGGCCTTAGCTTTCTTCACTTAATATTACAGTGAAAATTCCCTTCACTGCCTTCCTGACCCAGACCCAAGGGGAAGGAGTCACCCTCATGCGGCGGGGTGGCCACCAGGAGTACCTGGGTGAGCAAGGCAGTGCCTCGGGTCTGGTGGGGAGGGAGGGCTGGCCTGGTTTCTGGAAGGACCAGAGGAGAACCTGGGACTGGGCTGGGATCTTAAAGGAACAGGGAGCTCGCTCGCCTTCTGTTGCCTCCCTCCCCTCGCCCGGTGAAGGAGGCCGGCTGGAACTAAGACCGTGCTCTCCCCAAGGCACAGGCCAGCCATGATCCTCTCCGGGGTCCGAACGCTTTCATTCTCTAGTAAGCTCTGCGTCACTTCCAATATTTTAGGGTTTTAAATTCTTCATTTCCGGGCTTGAAAAGTAAAGGGGGGCGGAGAGATGAAGTATTTTGGGGACGAGTGGCTAGTGTGAACAACCAGGAGCTGCTTCTGGGATTTCCCCACTTTTTTCCTGAGTTCAGTTACCCAAAGGATCTCCAAAAAATTCATTGTGCAGGTTGGGGTGGGCGGCTAGTTCCACCCCAAGACTTCTTCTTTTTATTTTTCAACCCTCACCCGAGGGTATGTTTTCATTGATTTGAGAGAGAGGGAGAAACACGCCTACAGTCTGGGTATAGCCTCTGACTGGGAATCGGAACCCACCACCTTTTGGGGTACAGGACAGTTGACACCCCAGCAACAGCCACCCAGCCAGGATCCACCCAGGACTTCTAAGAGAACCCGCCGAGGTCAAAACCACAGAGGTTATCACTTACACAGGAGGAGGCAAGGTTCCATGCTGAGTAGCTCTGAAAGCCCGTCTTCCTTCTGTCAGAGTGTGTGTGTGTGTGTGTGTGTGTGTGTGCGCGCGCGCGCGTGCACGCGTGCACATGTGTGTGCGTGTGTGTGCGCTTCGCTGAGGGGCTTTTCTGAGGTAAAGTGAAGTTCATGAGCCGAGACAGGCTGAGCGTCCAAATTGGTTTCGGCTGACAGCCTTTGTTCGCGGAGGCCCAACTCCTGCTATATGTCTTGTTATTTTTTCATTTTCTTTCTGAATTCATTTTTTGAGCTTGGGGGCCTCAGAAAAATAACAAGCTTTTAAAATGACCGAGCCTGCTCTTGAGCCGTGGAGCTTAACTTCCCCCGCTTCCTGTGCTCGCGAGGCTGGGACCCTCCTTTTCCAGAGCGGCCCTGGCCCTGGGCAGGGGGCCAAGTCTGTAAAACCCCTCAGCTGAAGGCCGGAGGCCAAGAAAGGGGAGGGGGAAATGTGGGTCATCGATGGGGAACATGCTCACAGGTAACAGCTACCTTCTAAATCCTTCCTAAGCAAACTTTGAGTTGTACTTACGGTTGGGATCGCTGAGCAAGTGCCTTTTGTTTTCTTTTTCTTTTAAGGTTCTTTATTTTAAAAAATGCATTTCTGGTGATTGTATTACACCTGGCCCGGTTGGCACATGCCTTTGGGTCATAGACACCTCTTACGCTGCGGCCCCTGCAGGGGCCTGCCGGGCACCTCCCCAGGCCCGGCCTGGCAACGCGCTGCGTCCTGTCCTTAGATCTGCTCACCAAGGCTCGCGTCTGCACAAGGCCAGAGTCAGAGTGAAGCACAGCCCAAGTGCACAGAGGAACTCTCGCAGGCCCTGGAGGAAATGCAAGACCTAGGTGACCCCGGGGTTGGGGGCTGGGTAGGGACAGATCACTGGGGCCCTGGAGGGATGGAAGCGGGAAACTGATGGCCACGAGAGCCCTCCAGGCTAAGACACCCTGACAGGCTGCTTGCTGGCCCTCTGGGACGGGCCCAGGGGGTGACCTCCAGCTCACCAAGTAGAAAGCAGAGCAGCCTGCGCAGAGTGCTGGGCAGGGCTGCGTGCTGGGGAGCCTGGAGCGTTAGGTGGGTGTGTAAATCAAGAGAACTGGGAGACACTCCCGTAAGGATGAGGCAAGGAAGGTGGGGGTGTTTTTGAGAAGCTAAGGGGTGGCTGCAGTTGACACTATGGCTTGTGGCCACCAAACTGGCAGATGGTCAATCCCATCATGTTGGGCACTAGGTGGATGGAACTAAGCTAACAGGTGTGTGCGGGAGGGAAGCCAACACTGGTTTATAATGACAGACTTTAGAACTTTAGACGTGACCTTCAGAAAGTTCTCCTCTCCCCGTAACCCCCGTAGCCCATCATCCCAACCAGGAAACTGTCAGCAGGAGCCCCAGCTCGTACTCCCACCACCACCAAGTCTTACTCAGTATGTGAACTTCCCTCACAGATGGGAGAGTCCCTCTCCATCCGTGGGGCCCCTGTCTGGATGCAGGCCCCCATCTGTAACTGTTCAGATCAGTCCAGCAGCCTCCTGTCTCCCTCCCTCCCTGCAACCCTGGCACGCTGGCCTTTCCCAACTCAAGGCTTCTGGTGCCACTTCTCTGCATAAACTCTGTCCAGGGCTCTGCATTGCTCTCAGACCAAGGCTGCCCTCCAGGGTGGGCATGCCAGCTGGGGGGCTGAGCTGGCCCCTGCCTGCCTCTCCCGTCTCTGCACTCTGGCTCTCCAGCCCTGCCCGGCTGCTGCTGGACCCGGCGCTCATCTGCCCTGTTCCCTCAGCCTCAGTCTCTCCCTCTAGCTCTTGCTGGTCTGATCTGCACATGCTCTGCACTCAAGAGTCAGCATGGATGGCATCTTCTCAATGACACTTTCTTAAGGTTCCCAAAGGGAACTACTTCCCTTTTGTGTCCTCCCTGTACCCAGTTCATCCCCATCAGAGCAAATCTATTGTGTCCCACGTTACCAGCTCTAAGGTACAAAAATTCGTAATTCCTTTCCCCTCAACACTGTCACTGGATTCCTTTCTGTCTCACATGTCTACTTATGCATCTCACTTTAAAAGCGTTCACTCTGGCCCTGGCTGGTAAATCCATGGGTTAAATCATCATCCCAATATGCCAAGGCTGCTGGTTTGATCTCTGATCAGGACACATACAAGAAGCACAGCTAAGTGGAACAGCAAATCAAGATTTCTCTCTCTCTCTCCCTCTCTTCCCCTCTCTCTCCAAAATCAATAAAAATAAATAAATAAAAGTATTCACTCTGTCCTTGACATTGCCTATATAGTCCCAACCTGGGACTCTGACTTTCAAGGCTCTCTATGCCTCCCATGAGCTGGTTCTGTGGTGGACTGTGTGGACTCCTGTTTTTGTCTTTCCTGTTCACACGCCCTGTTCTGTGGCAAAGGGTGGGTGTAAAATCCAGGCCTGGCCAACCACTGCACCCATTTCTCTAGGGCCCAGGGACTGTCCTGTGAAAGGCCAGGTAACAGATTGGTCTGCAGGTGGTTATTTTCCCCGCCATCCTGACGGAAGGTATCCTGCAGATGGAGCCAGTGAGGCAGTACCGGTCAGACTGCTGGGGAAGAGGGGAGAGGGAGGTGGAGGGTATACTTATCACTTGGATCCCACCGTGTCTGAGGCTGGCAGTATCCCTGGATGTTCCAGTTAAAAAAGCCAATGAATTTCCCCCTGAGGACTCAGCTAATCTGAATTGTGCTCCAATTACTTCCATTAGAAGAATCCTGCCAAATGCCGACGCATCCATCTTTCCAACTGACGTTGCTTTTTCCTCCTCTGAATATCTACTCTGTGCCAAACTCTGCTCCCTGTCACCTGATCCCCTTTCCTGGGATCACCTGGGATTCCAAACTGGGAATATCACCGCAGCCCCTCCAATCCCATTTCTCTAAACTCCACTCTCCTTCAGGGCCCTGCGTCGTGGGCCTCCTTCGCAAGTTCCTGTGGATATTCTGAGTTCACATGGGCAGCTTATAAACAACAGACATCAACTGCTCACACCTCTGGAGGATGGAAAGTCCAAATCAAGGTGCCAGCATGTTTGGGTGACGGCCTTTTTCCTGGTTCGTAACCAGCACATAGCTGGCGCCTTTTCACCACATCCTCACAGGGTGAGAGGCACAAGGGAGCCCTCTGGAGCTGCTTTTATGATAGAAGAACAAGGATCCCATTCATGAGGGTTCTACCTGCAGGACTTGTGCACTTCCCAAAGGCTCCATCTCCTCATACCATCATCTTTGGAAGGTAGACTTTTAACATGAATTTGGGGTGGGGACACATTCACAATGCAGCAAAAATTATAATCAAATGGTTAGATGCTGTTTCTTCCTCTCTGCGCTGCAGCTGGCCCCAAACATTCCAAGGTAACAAGAAGTAGGGTGTTTAGAGAGAGCTGTGGCCTTTCGGGAGTGGGTGTGCTGTTCTCTGATGGGGCTGCCCGCACAGCCCCAAGGCAAGGCAAGAGTCGCACCATTTATCATAGAAATTGATTTTTCTCCAACATGTATTACTAAGATAGATCCATCTTACTTTGAACTTGGGATGTGCTGCAGCACAAAAATCACAATAAGCATTCCGCAGCAAGGTCAGTCAAAGGTATGGATGCTCAGAAACGTAAATTGTTTCATTCTGATCTCAGCGAGAATCAGCAATGGCTCTGCAGCCGGCACAGGACGCCCTCCAGCCATCTCAGCCTGGTCTGGCATGCTATTTGGGAAGAGGCTTAAGAGCCATCGTCCAGACCTGCTGCTTCACAACCTTTTATTGGCCTGTCTTTTGGGTTCATCAGTCTAACTAAATTTTGAAATAAGCAAGCAAGCCCCGTTTTGTGAGGGACAGAACTAGAGGGTTAAAGGGGAAGCACGTTACTAAGGCTGTTCCGGCTCTAATTCCATGGACCCAAAAGAGGCCCCTAAGTCAGTCTAATTGTAAGTAGAGTAAGTGGAAAAAACCACAGTAGCACCTTGAGCCTCTTCCCTCTGTTGTGAAATGGGGGTGGTGGGGGTGGGGTGGGGGAGTAATATTATCTGCCTCACAGGGTTTGGGGTAAGAATTAGAAAATACTTAGTGCTGTGTCTGGTAGACACAAGATACTTCATAGATGATTGCTGCTATTTTTGTTAACATGGCCAGTTACTTATTTTAAGAAGCTTATCATAAGAAGCCTCAGAGGGCTATAAAACCAAATGCTAAGGGGATGCCGTGGAAGGAAGTGAGAAAGACTTCATGAAGACTTCGCGTGCATTTAGAAGAAAGTTAAGGGTGGGTGAAGTGGGTTTCAGTAAGTGAAAGGGGAGACAGACCTCCTGTCTGTCTTGCTTTGCCCTGAGAACATTCTCCCTGTTTGCAATTCATCCCAGGGTATGACTGTCTTTCCCATGAATTTAGTTCTTTTTATAACAGCAACAGCACCTCTGTTCATGTAATAGTGATCTTGTAACATCTAACAAAAACCCCATCAGACACTTACAATTTTCGTTTTGTTTCTGTGCTGCATATTTTAAAGAACTCTAGAAGAGAATAACAGTCTATTATAGTTACCACATTTGTTTTTCTTTGCTCCCAAAGATCCAAGCTGTCCTACTGTCTGAAGAACTTCCTTTAACAATTCTTTTAGAGCAGGTCAGTTAGCAATGAATATCACAGTTGTTCCTCATGTGAGCATATCTTCCATTTTGAGGGATATTATCCTGGACATAAAATTCTGATAGTTCTTTCCTCTCATGCTTAATATTGCTCTCTCCTTTTCGGCCTGCGGGACTTCTGGGGAGAAATCTGCAGTTATTCAAATTGCTTTTCCTGGCAATTAGTGCATCAGTGTCCTCTCACAGCTTTCAAGGTTTTTTTCTCATTAGTTGTCAGCAGTTTGATTATGAGGTGCCTGGGTGTAGATTTATTTGTGTTTATCCTGTTGAAGGTACTGACTTTCTAGAATCAGCAGGTTTGTGTATTTCACCCAATTCAGAAAGTTCTCAGCCATGGTTTTCCAAATATGTCTTTTTTGGCTTTCTTTCTTTTCTTTCCCTTCTTTTTTTCCTTCTTTTTTTCTTTCTCTCTCTCTCTCTCTCTCTCTCTCTCTCTCTCTCTCTCTCTCTCTCTCTCTCTTTTCTTTCTTTCTTTCACCAGATCCTTTTTCCTCTTCTACTGGCACTCTGGTGACATGAATGTTGGACCTTTTGGTATTGTCCCATAGGTATCTGAAGTCACCCACAGATTCATACTCTTTGATCTTTTTTTCTCTTTGTTGCTCAAATTGTATAATTTCTTTTGATTTTGATGTTCACTGACTCTTTTCTCTGTCATCTCCGTTCTGCTTTTAAGCCCCTTCAGTTAGTTCTTTTTGTTTGAAATTTCCCATTTGACTCTTCTGTTCCTTTAACAACATTTTCTTTCTGTTCTTTTCAAGAATATTCACGTTGACTTACTGGAGGAATTTTATAATATTTGCTTTTAAATCTTGATCAGATAATTCCAACATCTATGTCATCTCTGTGTTAACATCTGATCCTCGTCTTTTCCTTTGGAAGTTGAGATTTTCCTGCTTCTTTATGTCCCAACTTATTTTGGATTATATATTAAGCATTTTGACAACTATATTATGAGACTTTGTTTTAAATATTTGGATTATGTTGGTATTTTCTTTCTTTTTTAAAAAATATTTTATTTATTATTATTTTAAAAATATTATTTTTTAGAGATAGGGAAAGGGAGAAAGGCAGATGGGGAGAAAGACATCAATATATGGTTGCCTTTCACCTGCCTCCAGCTATGGACCTGGCTGGAGACCTGGCTTGCAACCTGGTTATGTGCCCTGGCTGGGAATTGAACCAGCAACCTTTGGGTTCATAGGTCAGCACCTTATCCACTGTGCCACCAGCCAGGGTTTATTTATTATTTTTAGAGAGAGGGGAAGGGAGGGAGGCAGAGAGGGAGAGAGACATCAATGTATGGTTGCCTTTCACCTACCTCTAGCCACAGACCTGGCTGGAGACCTGGTTTACAACCTGGTTATGTGCCCTGACTGGGAAATCGAACCAGTGACCTTTGGGTTCCCAGGCTAGCACCTTATCCAGTGTGCCACCAGCCAGGGCCCTAGTATTTTCTTTTAGAAGGTTGTTGACCCACTTGGGTTCAGGCTGCAAGCTCCTGACCAGCCTTTTGTGGGTTCAATGTCAGGTCCTTTTCAAAGCCTGTGCAATGCTATTCAGATCTGTCCCATATGGGTGCTACCAGTCCGACACTTGGGTGATGCTTATCGCTGCTCAGTTCAGCTTTCAATGCTATTAACACTTGTTAGTACTATGTCTCTGAGTGTGCAGCTTGGTGGTGAGCCCAGAGGTTCATCAACAACTTCAAGGAATCAATTTTCTAAACTGCTTTCTTTCTGATTTCTTCAGCACTTTCCAGTTCCCTGGGGTAGCTTCCTTTGGGGACTTTTAGAAAGCGGCAGAATTATTTACCCTGCTGTGCCGTGCACTTCTGTATCTACCTATAAAACTAAGTACCTAGAGGACAAAACACATAGAGAAAAAAAGGAGTGGTCTTGGTGCTTTTTTTTTTTTTGAGAATAGAGGTCTGTCCTGAAAGTATTGGCCGTGAAAACTTTTAATTATATTGACATTGGCTGGATACTTTGGGGATACAACTTGGTACAGCCCTTCTGATGAGAGGAGAAGGACTCTTCCCTGAGAGATGCGTTTGTTGGTTCCTCTTGCTGCTACTACCAGAACTGTTTGCTGCTCCTAGAGTGGTCCGTCAGCATTGGGCCTCTTCTCCCACTGTTATCAGTGCTGACGGCCACTTCTGGCTCCTCCACACCTGTCCCATCTTGCCAGCATCCAGGCAAGCACATACTGGAGTTAAAAAATGTCCAAGCTCTCCACTGGGTAGGGGGCACTTAAGATGCTGATTTCCTCCCCCAGCCCTCCTGGGCCTTATTTCCCAGAGTCCATGAATTGCTGCTCTTTGAATTCTGTTCAGGTTTTATAACTGGATTCAGTAGGTTACAGATAGGGGTGGATCTTTTTTCCAAACCTGGAACCCTAATACTCCGAAATAAACATTGCTAATATCTTGGTGTCTTCGTCCAGTATATTTTCTTCTTTTTTTTTTTTTTAAGTTTTATTTTATTTTATTTTTTATTTCATTATTTTTTAGAAAGAGGGGAAGGGAGAGAGGCAGAGAGGGAGAGAGACATCAGTGTATGGTTGTGTTTCACCTGCCTCCAGCCACAGACCTGACTGGAGACCTGGTTTGCAACCTGGTTATGTGCCCTGGCTGGGGAATCGAACCTGCGACCTTTGGGTTCGCAGGCCGGCACCTTAACCACTGTGCTACCAGCCAGGGCTTATTTTCTTTGTGAATACAGACCCACAATTATAATCACACCCTGTGCATAGTTTAATAGTTTAGCTTTTAAAATATCATTGTGCAAATTTCACCAAATATTTTAACCATGAGTCAAATATCTTTTTTCTTTTTTTTTTTTTTAAGATTTTATTATTTTTAGAGGAAAGGGCAGGGAGGGAGGAAGAAAGGGAGAGGAATATTAGTGTATGGTTGCCTTTCATAACTATCTTAAATCTAAGTTCAAAGTGTCATATATTGTTGAAATGTTGGAAAAAGGAGAAAATCATAAACAATAAAACAAAAGGAATATGTAATCCCACCACCCAGAAATAACTATTAACATTTTGACATGTACACTTCCAGCTTTCTAATCATTGTATGCAAATTGCCATACATACTACTGAGAAACTCATTTTTATTTTTACTTGATTCATTGTAAATATTTTCCATGCTATTTAACAGTTTTCTGCAGCACATTGTAAAGGCTGTATTGCAATCCATTTCATGAATGTACCAGAATATATTTAAATAGCCAGAAATCATTGTAAATTAATTTTGCTCATACATTTTCTTTTCACAAGGAAATATTTAATCAACATTTTTTAGCTTTCATAGAAATGACTCATTTTTAACATCTCTACTTGTATTCTTAGGATAAATCCTAGCATATAATTGTTGTGACATTTTTATACTTATTGCCAACATGTCCTTGAAAGAGAGAATATGTATTTAGAATATTAATATACCCCTGCATTTATGCCAAATTAAGTATCATCATTTAAAATATGTACTCTAATTGATAGATTAAAATTGGATATTAATAAATTTGATTTAGTTACTAATTTGTGTATACTATTGAATATTTTATGATTGAGTAATATTTCACAATGTGGATGGAACATTTTCTAAGATTTATTTATTTTTATTTTTTAATTTATATTTTCTTTTTAAATGATATTTTATTGATTATGCTATTACAACTGTCCCAATTTTTCCCCTTCACATATCTCCACTCCTGTAGGTAATCCCCTCCATGTACATGGCTATTCCATTTTATATCCTGTACTTTACACCCCCATGGCTACACTGTAACTACCTGTTTGTACTTCTTCACCCATTCCTCTTCACCTATTCCCCCACACCCACCTCCCATCTGGCAACCACCAAAATGCTCTTAGTATCCATGATTCTATGTTCTTCTTGCTTGCTTAGTTTGTTTTTTAGATTCAATTGTTGAAATATATATCTATATATATATATAAATTATATATATATAGATATATACTATATAGGTGTAAGTATTATAATAAATAAGTATACTTATTGCTATTTTATTGTTCATAGTTTTGATCTCCTTTTCTTAAATAAGCCCCTTTAACATTTCATATAATAGTGGTTTGGTGATGAGGGAAGGGCTCCTAGTTTTTTCTTGTCAGGGAAGTTCTTTATCTGCCCTTCAATTCTAAATGAGAGCTTTGCTGGGTAGAGCAATCTTGGCTGTAGATCCCTGCTTTTTATGACTTTGAATATTTCTTTCCAATCCCTTCTAGCCTGCAAAGATTCTTTTTTTTTTTTTTTTTTAAAGATTTTATTTCATTATTTTTAGAAAGAGGGGAAGGGAGAGAGGCAGAGAGGGAGAGAGACATCCATGTATGGTTGCTTTTCACCTGCCTCCAGCCACACACCTAACTGGAGACCTGGTTTGCAACCTGATCATGTGCCCTGGCTGGGAATCAAACCAGTGACTTCTGGGTTCATAGGCCAGCACCTTATCCACTGTGCCACCAGCCAGGGCTTAAAGAGAGAATCTTAAAAGCAGCAAGAGAAAAGAAGATAATTACCTAAGAGGAGTTCCCATTAAAAAAAAAAAAAAAAAAAAAACTGTCAAATTATTTCTTGAAAGAATCTTTGGCCCTGTTTAAACTATACTCATTTATTTTATTTTTTTTTCTTCTTGTTGTTTTGATTTTTTTTTTTTTTTTTTGGTTTATTTGTTTGTTTTGTTTTATGTTTCAAATCATTGATTTGATTCTTGGCTTAATCTACTCTACTGTAGTTTTCCTTCAAATTGTTCTTTATTTCAACTAGTGTACACTTTATTTTTGACAGGATCTTTTCTATGATATTGAGATCCTCAAAAATCTTTATAACCAGTGGGTTTTTTTTTTTTCTCTCTCTCTCTCTCATTAGGATTTGTTTTAATGGGTCTCAATATTCTGTGATAGATTTTGGTTAAATTGTTCCCATTAAAAAGTACTGATTTTAAAACTAATAACTTAAAAACTGCCACACACACACACACACACACACACACACACACACAAAATGGTCCACAAAATTCTCCTTCTGAAGTTTTTAAAATGCATTATAATCATTAACCAGTCCTTTTAGCATTAAATTTAAATAGCCAATTGAGATAAAGAGTTCTGAGACCGTTCTTCCACCACTGATTAAGACTGGGGTGGCAGGTGTTGGGGATAATATTCATTTAGCCTTCTGAGCTTTCTGGGCAGACTTGGTGGCCTTCCCAGCTCCAGCTGCCTTCTTGTCCACTGCTTTGCTGACACCCACAGCAACTGTCTGCCTCATGTCACCCACAGCAAAGTGACCCAGAGGAGTATAGTCAGAGAAGCTCTCAACACACTGGGCTTGCCAGGAACCATATCAACAATGGCAGCATCACCAGATTTCAAAAACTTCAGGCCATCTTCCAGTTTTTTCCCAGCAAGATGATCAATCTTCTCCAGCTTAGCAAATGTGCAAGCAATCTGAGCTGTGTGACAATCCAGCACAGGTGCATAGCCAGCCCTGATTTGGCCTGGATGGTGCAGGATAATCACCTGAGCTGTGAAGCCAGCTGCTTCCATTGGTGGGTCATTTTTTGCTGTCACCACCACATTGCTACAATGAACATCTTTGACAGACATATTCTTGGCATTGAAGCCCACATTGTCCCCAGGAAGAGCTTCACTCAAAGTTTTATGGTGCATTTCAACAGACTATACTTCACTTGTAACGTTGACTGGAGCAAAGGTGACCACCATGTCAGGTTTGAGAACACCAGTCTTCACTCGGCCCACAGGGACGGTACCAATGCCACCAAATTTGTAGACATCCTCGAGGGGCAGATGCAGGGGCTTGTCAGTTGGACAAATTGGTGGCATGATACAATCCAGGGCTTCCAGCAGTGTGGTTCTGCTGGCATTACCATCTTTACGGGTGACTTCCCGTCCCTTGAACCGAGGCATATTAGCACTTGGCTCCAGCATGTTGTCGCCATTCCAACCAGAAATTGGCGCAAATGCTACTGTGTCAGGGTTGTGGCCAATTTTCTTAATGTAGGTACTGACTTCTTCAACAATTTCCTCGTGTCTCTTCTGGCTGTAGGGTGGCTCAGTGAAACCCATTTTGTTAACACCAACAATCAGCTGTTTCATACCCAGTGTGTAGGCCAGAAGGGCATTCTTGGAGCTGCTGGCTTCAAATTCACCAACACCAGCAGCAACGATCAGGACAGCACAGTCAGCCTGAGATGGGCCTGTAATCATGTTTTTGATCAAGCTTCTGTGTCCTGAGTCATCGATGATGGTCGCTATACTTGGTGGTCTCGAATTTCCACAGGGAGATATCAATGGTGATACCACATTTACGTTCAGCTTTCAGTTTGCCCAAGACCCAGACATACTTGCCTATCTCTGCATCCTCCTTGAGAAAAATCTCAAAATTTTCAATGGTTCTTTTGCTGATCCCACCACATTTGTACATCAGATGGCCAGGAGTGGTAGACTTGCCAGAATCTATGTGTCCAATGACCACAATGTTAACGTGAGTCTTTTTCCTTTCCCATTTTGGCTCAATTTAGTGGTGGTTTTCCTGACACCTGTCTTCTGGCAGCAAACATGTTGCAAAAAAGCATAACCAGTGTTTTGAACTCTGCATCCGATAGGTTGTTTATCTCCATTTTATTTAGTTCTTTTTCGAGAGTTTTTATCTATTCTTTCCTTTGGGCTATATTTCTTTGTCTCCTCATTTTGGCAGCCTCCCTGTGTTTGTTTCTAAGTATTAGGTAGAGCTGTTTCACCTCCATGTCTTGGTAGTACAGCCTAATGTAGTAGGTGCCATGGAGGGCCCAGCCGCACAGACTCCCCTATCACACGAGCTGGGTACTTGAGGTGCGCCCTTCATGTGGGCTGAGAACACTCTTCTCTTGCAGTTGAGTCTTGCTTGCTGTTGGCAGGAAAACAGAAAGAATTTATCCAGGCCAGTCACCTGCAAGGATTGGCTATGACCATTGATCACCCATCTCTACCCTCCTTGGAGGATCAGCTGTGCAGGGACAGGGTGGTGCTGCTCCTTGTGGTCTATAGCTGTCCACTGGGTGCACAGGCTCTGGCATTTCCTGGGTGGTGCAGGCCAAGGTCAGCTCTCAACGTTAGTCTGCCGGGAGCCACCTGCCTGAGCTATAGAGCAACCTGAGATGCCGCTCCTTGTGCTGGGCTTGGAGCTTCCCAGGTGAAGCCAAATTGTGAATCTAGGCTGGCTACTGCTACTGCTGGGCCTGGGGCCACTTAGTAAGAGGTGTGGGGGCTGGGGCTCCCTGGGCAGCTGTTGCTTGTTTGAAAGGATTTAGGAAGTTGTGGAGCATGAGCCAGGATCAGCCATTCATATGGAAAAGTCATAGTTACCATTTCAAGTGGGTCTGTAGTTGGGTGGGGAAGAGTCAGAGGATCTCCAGAGCAGGGCAAACAGTGTTATCCAAGTTGATGGAGTCTCAGGTATGACACCTGCCTGCCAATTTTGTGGCTCTGTAAGGGGAGGGCTCAGAAAAGAGACAATAGCCTTTGTCCACCTTTCTGACTATGGGAAAGCTGTCCCCCAGCTCCCACAATGATGCTGGACACTTCAGTTCCTCCGTGTGCCATGGTGCCTTTCAAGCTGCTGCCCCAGTGCTGGAGCTCAGAGGGAGTGAGGTGAGTACATCTGTGTGGGCTTTTTGAGAGGAACAGCTTGGGTATCCAACAGTTTCTTCCACTGACTCAATCCCTGCTGGCTTTTTCTGCCAGTTATGGGGACTTTTCCTGGCTCTGGATCCCTGGGCTGGGGGGCTTGGTGTGGGGCAGGGATTCCTCCCTTTAAAGATAAACCTCCTGTAATTTTATCCACAACGTGTGGATGTGTGACCTGCCTGTTCCATGTCACCACCCCTCCTACCAGTCTGGGTGGATGTGGTTTCCTTAGTTTTGTAGTTGTCAGACATCCATTTAACTTGATTTCTGATGGTTCTTTACTTTAGTTGTAAAGTTTAGATGTTCTATACTTTAGTTGTAATTGGATGTGGTTGTGCAGAGAGGCAAGCTGTGTTTACCTATGCCACTGTCTTGAATGGAAGTCCACAACTGTATTTCTTAACTAAAGATGTATAGAATAAGGGTACCTCCTCAAAAATTATATAACTTGTTATATATATTATGAGGAGGGAGAGAGAAGGAAACAGAAAAATGAGAGAGAGGGGGAGAGGGAGAGAGAGAGAGAGAGACTATAGACAGGGAAGAAGAAAAGCAGAAGACCAGATGGGAAGTTACTTCAAAACTCAAATGAGAACATGGTGTCTGGGATTAGAATGGTAGCAGTGGCTGTAGGGAGGGAAGGAAGACTACAGATGCATTTGTATTAAGAGCTCATAGGATTTCCTTACAGGGTAGATTGGAGGTGGTGAGACAATGTCTCCACAACGTAGATGGAGAAGCCTTTCCAAAATGTAAAACTAAAATGTGAATAACTTAATACCCTGCAAGAGCTCCTCCTTGTCCACCGCTGTTAAATGTCAAACAAAATACAACGTTAACAAAAAACATCCTGGATTCTCCATAACCTGGTCCATAGCTAGTCTCGTATCTCGCCCCATTGCACTTTACACACAAGACAGAATCAACCATTGGCTTCTCATCTTCCCTCTGTACTATATATACACCCTCTACAATGCAGCTCACGCACTTACTCGTTTTCGGGAGTCTTTTCTAATTTTTGGTATGTTCGTTTCCTGCACCTGCTGGATAAGTTGCCAGAAAGCTGGTGGTTTATAACAACGGGAATTTATTCCGTCCTAGCTCTGGGGGAATAAACTGGCTGGCTTGGCTGTGGTGGCCCCTGGCACTCCTGGTCTTGTGGCCACGTCTCTCCCTCCTCTGCCTGTCTTCACACCTCCTTTCCTCCTGCCTGTCTGTGTCAAACCTCCCTCTGCCCCTCTTTTTTATAAGGGTATTTGTGATTTAGGGCCCACCAAGATAATCCCTTTGTGTCAAGATCTTGAACTTAATCCCATCTTCGAAGAGGCTTTTTCCTTCTAGAGGAACACAGGTTCCAGGAATTAGAACCTAATATCTTCATGGGGCCATTAATCAGCTTACCACACTCAGTAGATGCCCTTAGAAATGTGTGTTCTAGCACAGTGTTCATTTCCATTTGTAGTACTTGTGCACTCGCCCATCAAGACCTATTTTTGAGCACGTGTTCACACACAGGCCTTCCCTCCAACCTGAGCTTCTCAAGGTCAGGGATTGTATCTTATTAGTGTTCACTGCTTTCCTCACCCCTACACAGTTCGCAGGTCACAGGTGATGGTCAGGCTACGCCCACTGGTGAATAAATGAAGATTCACAAAGCAGAGTTTGTAATCTACGTGCTACTGAAATTTAATAATCTCCTGATGATTAAAAATAGGATTGGGTTTTTCAGATAATTGCTTAGTGGATTTTCTGTTTCTCTCCTTTATGCAGTTTTTATTTTCCCTGTTTCCTGTTGTATTAGACTAGCTTCATTATATAAACCTGCTCAGTCTGGCTTTGAGCCCAGTCATACCCCTGATAAGCACTGCTCTAGTTTGATAGAAGAAGATATGTTTTCCTTTCACTGGTATTTGAAAGCTAGTATCTTTTTAAAAAAATTCTCTTGAGGATTTTTATATATTTTAGGGAGAGAGGAAGGCAGAGAAAGAGAGAGAGTGAAACATCATTGTGAGAGAGAACATTTTTTGGTTGCTTCTTGTATGAACCCCGACTGGGGATTGAACCTGAAACATTTTAGTGTACAGGGCAATGATCCAACAAACTGAGCCACCCGGCCAGAGGTAGAATTTAGTATCTTGGAGGTTATCTGTGATACTAAGAAGATTGAATACGCTACCCATTTGGGGCCTCAGATTTCTCTGGATGATTGAGGGTAGCAGGACACCCTAGCAATGGTTCTTCCTTTGTTATGTGGTAGTCATAGTATTGTGCCTGGAGGTGGGTGGGACTGCCAGGGGGTTACTTTGAAATTTTGTAACTTTGGCCTGTGAAGAACTTTGTGCCATTCTCTGTTGACTTAGGTTAAAATTTAGCTGGGGCATTGGGTGGCTCACATAGTACAGGATGTAATGAAGTCAAAATAATCTCCCAAGATTCTACTTGCCAAATGGTTCCTGATTATATTTGCATTATGCTATGACCTAGTCATGCATAACTGCAAGGAAAACAGGTTCTTGTGGCTGAAAAGCTGATCAGCGTGTGCCTTCACAACAGCTTTATCAGTGCATCGATGACACAGTATTTGACTTTTCACCTTGGAAGTTAATTTTCTGTCATTTTCTCCTTATATTCCTATAATTATAGAGAACAATATTTGCAGACAACAGTGCTCCACTTTGCTATATTGACTAAATCAAGTTTATTATTAACCTATTTTCATAGGGACCAGACACATGCAAACATTACACTGGTTAAAATCATACATATTGCCCTGGCTGGTGGCACAGAGGATGAGGCCCCGGCATGCAAACCCCAAGGTTGCTGGCTCAATCCCAGCCAGGGCACATAACCAGGTTGCAAGCCAGGTCTCCAGCCAGGACCGTAGCTGGAGGCAGGTAAAATGCAACCATACATTGATGTCCCTCTCCCTCTCTGCCTCTCTCCCTTCCTCTCTCTCTGGAAATAATAAATGAAATCTGTTTTAAAATCATACATACTTTAAGACCCTTATAGGGCAAACTGTGGCCCATTTTAAAATTCTTGAGCAAAGTCTGGATAAATGGAATGATAAATTTCCCCAGCTCTTATGGAAATGCAATGATTTGTATTAATAGTCTGCCCGAATGCAGAATCCTGAATAAGCCCTGTGTTTTTACTTACATCTTTCCTTGTATACTGGCCGCCCATCCTGATTATCCATTAGGTAGCCTTCAGCCTCGGGAACATGGGTCTCATTTTTTTTTCCTTTTTTAAAAAATTTTATTGTTGTTGTATTACATCCATCCCCTTTTTGCTCCCCTCTGTCCCCCTCCCGGGTCTCATTTTTATCCAAGAGAAAACCCTAAATGTGTTGACAATGAGGGATTAGACGGGGGAAAAAATAGAGTTGAAGAGGAGAGAGAAAATGGAAGGAGTTCTAAGGAAGACCTCTTTCAGCTGGGTACTTCTGGGTCCCTTTAAATTTGCTGTCACTTCTCTTGACATTTTGGCAGCATCCTCATTACGTCCTCTGCTCTGCTGTGTGCTGGCTGACTTAAAGGGTCAGGAGGTGCTTACTCAGGGGAGGGGAGCAGAGTAGCAAGGATCTGGGTCACAAAGGAGCCATCTACAGCCAAGGGCACTGAAACTTGTTTTGCTAGAAATGAGGGCCTGCTATTTGCAGTATATTCACTGGGGCCCTGTGCTGTCGCTGCCAGCTAGTGACTATGGTTGCCTGCCAGTACCTTTAGCCCTCCTTCACACCCCCATGAGGGAGACTGGGACTCTCAGATCCGCCAATTCTGTAGGCTCTTACCTAGCTCTTGGCCTGCACCAGCCAGTCCCTTTTCAAGGGGGCTCTGAGTTAAAACTAATCTTGTTCTCAATATTATTTTG
Source organism: Noctilio leporinus (assembly GCA_004026585.1). Classification (NCBI taxonomy): domain Eukaryota; kingdom Metazoa; phylum Chordata; class Mammalia; order Chiroptera; family Noctilionidae; genus Noctilio; species Noctilio leporinus. Next base: position 29,293 of record PVIW01012716.1, read on the forward strand.
TGAAATTGTTATCGGAGTATAGCATGCATACGTAAAAGTGCCCAAGTTTTAAGTGTACAGCTTGAACTTTTTACAAGGTAAAGTCACAACCCAGATTACAGCTCGCAGCACCTTGTGCCATATCTGGATCACCTTGTCAAAGGAACCTGCTTTCCCGATTCCTATAACCACAGGTTAGTTTTACATGTGTTCAGTAGCTTTGTAAGGTATATACTTCTTTTGAATCTGGTTTCGTTTGCTCAACATTGTGTCTGTTAGAACTATCAATGTTGATGCTACTAGCAGTATTTGTTCTTATTCATTGGTGCATACTATTCCATTTTGGACAAACTCTCAGTCCATTCTATTGTTGGTGAACATTTGGGTTGATTTTGGCTACTAAGAATATACATATATGAATATTCTTTTTTTAAAAAAAGATTTTATTTCATTATTTTTAGAAAGAGGGGGAAGGGAGAGAGGCAGAGAGGGAGAGAGACATCAATGTATGGGTGGTTTTCACCTGCCTCCAGCCACAGACCTGACTGGAGACCTGGTTTGCAACCTGGTTATGTGCCCTGGCTGGGGAATCGAACCTGCGACCTTTGGGTTCGCAGGCCGGCGCCTTATCCACTGTGCTACCAGTCAGGGCTGAATATTCTTAAACATGTCTTCTCTTCTCAGCTACCTATGTACATTTTTTTGGATGGAAACCTAGTACTCTTCAGGGATCATAGAGTGTACATATGTTTGATTGAGTAGATATGGACAAGTTCCAGAGTGGTTCTACCAATTTATATTCCTGCTAGTAGTATAAGTCCCAGTAAACCCACACCTCACCAAGATGTGGTATTGCCAGGTTTTCGATATTTGTTTGTTTTCATTTTAGCCATTCCAATGGGTAGGTAATGGTGTTTCATATAGCTTTAATTCGCATTTCCAGATGACTAGTGTTACTGGGCCTCTTTTCATAGACTTAATTGCCATTATCTTGTGCAGTGCATACATTTCTATGGATGGTCTATTCACATATCACATAAACACACTATAGATACATATAACTTTTATTTTTTGTGTTCGATGTAACTTTTACTGTATTTTTCCATTACCATTTACCCTCTCTGTACCCTCTTCCATCTCCACCTACTCCCCACAATCACCACACTGTTGGGGATGCCCATGAATTCTTTCTCTTTTATTTTTGGCTTGATCCCTTTCCCAGGACTCCCTTCAGAGCTGTCAGCCTGCTCGCTATTTATGAGTCTGTCTCTATTTTGCTTGCTAGTTCAATTTGTTCATCAGGTTCCACATGTGAGTGGAGTTGTATGGTAATTGTCTTTCTCTGACCGACTTACTTAGCCTAATGTTCTCCAGGTCCATCCATGCTATTGCAAATGGTAATATTTCCTCCTCCCTCTCCTCCTCCCCCTCCCCTCCC
>PVIW01012717.1:0-30716 GCA_004026585.1 Noctilio leporinus
CTTTGCTTTGACGAAACCATCCATAATGTATTATCTGCCCGGCACACAGTAGAGTTGGAAAACAGCCAGGCCTCCCTCATCTTATGGCCGATTCTTCTATAACCTCACTTGCTTGCTGTCCCCTAAAAAAAGTCATTGAGGAGCTATTTGGGGGGAAAATTGCCTGGGGAGACTGATACGGGGAAGAAGCGAGGCAGGTCTAGGATGCCTTTTGTACGCAAATGAGTCGTGTGGAGGCCATGTTAGTATTTTGAGTCTCAAGATCTGGTCTCCAATCTTGGGCCTTTGAAGAGGAAGTAAGAGACTGTTCCAGGTGAGTGGGGGAGGGGAGACTTTAAGCGGGAAGGTCCGTGGGGAATGGGGGGTGGGGTAGGTAAAGTAAAAACTGGGTGCTCCCGTTAGAGGCCAGGCCTACCCCGCTGGCCAACCCCCAGCGGCCTCTAGTCTGTCTACCGCCCCCTGTAGTTGCTTCTCTCGGTCTCCATCTTTGACTCCTGCCACTTTTCCAAGCAGGGACGCCCCTCCCCCAACGTCCAATTTCACAGGCTCTGACTCAGTTTCTCTTTTGATTCTTGAGTTTTTTAAGAAGTGAGCCTCTCAATTTCTCTCTTTGCTACCAGGCTTTCCTCTAACAATCCCCCAGCCCCTTGATCCCACTCCTACCCTCATTTTCAACATGGGAAATGTCCAGAAAGAGTGAAATTTGCAAACAAGTGATGGAACCCCTCCCCCACCTGCGTGACTCGCCCACGTAATGGCTTGGAAGGTCTGCCGGTTTTCGTCCCCAGCTACAGCAGTCCCCTGTGCGGATCCCCCACTTCCCCACCCCCAGACTCCCAAAATGAGCTGGGGGCGGGGCGGGGCGGGGGCGGAGCCCGTAACAAAGACACCCAGCGAGTGAGGGGGGCCGGGGGCGGGGCGGAATCCCGGCCGCCGGCTAGGCGGGGGAGGCGGTGGCGGAGGGTCGCCCGGCGGGGCGGGCGGGGTCGCGCCTAGTGGCGGTCCCCGTGCGGAGGTGCGGCTAGGGGGGGCGGGGGGGGCAGGACGCAGGGCTGGGGGCGCGTCATGTGGCCGCTCACGGTCCCGCCGCTGCTGCTGCTGCTGCTGTGTTCAGGCCTCGCCGGACAGGTAGGGCCGGGCAGGCAGGTGCGGGCGCAAGGGGCTCCGGCGGGGGAGGGCATCTCAGAGGGTTCCCGCAGAAACGGGGTTTGTGGCTCGACGAGGCCTCCCCGGGGCTGCAAGGGGCGGAGGTCTCAGCGGGGGAGGGGCTGGGACGTCTACTCTGGTTTTGTGGAGGAGAAGGAGGGCTTCAGGTCCAGCCTCAAGCTGCTGACATGGTTCGGGGGACAGTCGAACCACGGCTTCAGGGTTGTCAACTCCTCGGTGACCCGGAGCCCACCACGCCCGCCATCTATCTGGAGCTGAGGTGGGGTTGGGGGGCAACTTCAGGGGGCTTTGGGATGTTGCTTACCCTTCACTCCCCCCATCATGGCTGGAGGTGCCCAGCTTCTGAAGCCCCGACTCCTCACCTGCACCCCCAATGTGAAGAAGGGGGCGGGGCTCACGTGTGAGTGACTACTGTGGACATGTGTGAGGTGCCAGAGGGGTGCTGGGTAAACGTGTGTCTTTGTGTCATGGCTGGGTGTGACTGAGAGTTTGTGTGTGCGGATGTGCTGGTGTGTGTCCAAGTGTGCGTGAGTTGGGTGTGATCGGGGAGGGTGTTTGTGCGTGAGGGGGAGTCTGTGTGTGACAGCGGGAGGCTGTGACTGGAGGGTTGGTTTGACAATGTGAGGCTGTGCCCTGGGAGTTGGGTGTCTGTGTGTGACTGGTGATGTGACAGCAAGCAAGGACTTAATCCTGGTGTTATTTGGGCAGCTGTAGCTGTGTGTAGAGGACTGTGTGTGACAGTGTCCTCATGACTCTGTCCACCTGTCTGGGTGTCATGCAAAATGTGTGTGACCAGGTGTGTAGCTGTGTGAGATGTCTGGGGTGATGATGTGCTGTTCAGTGCCTTTGAATAAGTCACTTCAACGGGGGTATGAAGAGCAAGGGCTGTGTGTGCAAATGTGTGCATCCATGCATCTGTGTGTATGTATGTTGCCGGTGCCTCAAACCCTCCAGTATGCTTTCACTGAAGCAGGTCTCCCTCTCCATGTTACTCCATCTCTTTGGCAGGCTTGGGGGACCGTGCTAAATGTGGAGGTCCAAGCTTTCTTCAGCTATTAGGAAACCTCATTTCTCCTTCATCTTGGGGGTGGGAGCATCCTCAGATCCTCAGATCTGTAGGAGCTCAGAGGGAAGCTGGAATTGAAAAACAACAACAACAAAATGATCACAGCTAACATTTATTAAGTGCTTATTATGTGCTGGGCACTGTTTCAAGCACACAGCATGAACTAAGTCATTTAATTTTCTCAGCACCCCACTGGTGGATGCTATTGGTAGGTATCCTCATTTAACAAGTGGAGAAACTGAGGCACAGAAAATTAAGTCACTTGCTCAAGCTCAGACCAGTTGGGAGTGGCAGAGCTAGGGTTCAACAGAGGCAGTCTGGTTTCTTAGCCCACTTGTTTACCCCTTTTGTAAAATAATCCACTCCATTGTTGTGGGCAGTGCCTGGGTAGACATTTGGAGGAGGTTTAGGTAGGAGCTTCAAGGAAAACCAGTCCTGGCACCTTCTCTTTCCTGATCAAAAGAAGAAAGGAATCAGACTTTTGAAGTCTAAAGAGGGCATTGGAAGGGACAGTCAGACTCTAGATAGGATTTTCAGGCCTCGAGGAAAGGTTGTGGGGTTCCCTTCCTCTAAGACTCCTCCATACCTTAGGGCCCACATATTGGGTGGGATAGGAAGCATGCTCAGCCCCTATCATGAGGCTGCACACAGAAGATGCTCAATTGATATGTGAACCAGAAAGGAGAGTCAGCTGAGAAAGAGACAAGAAACCCAAAGAAACAGAGACTTGAGAATCTGCTGGGAAAAGAAAAATGAACCAGGAGTGAAGTTGAATGTGATTTCTAAGGAGGATCCTCAGATACCAGCTGGGTATTGTCCCCTGTCCTTCGTAGCCCCTAAGGAAATCAGTTTCCCTGTCTTACAGCCAAGATTGGCTAGGGATTGCGGGAAAGTAGGTCTTACAGACCCCAGGGTGGGGAGGTAGTTGAATGGGGGAGGGGCTAACGTGAGGCTTTATGGGGGCGGGGCTAAACGGGGCTGCTGGGGCGGGACTAAGCAGCGCTCAGTGGAGGCGGGGCTAAACTGGGATAATACGCTGGGGCGGGGCTGCTGAGCGCCTACCACCGACTGCAGTTCCTCCAGGTGACCATAAGGGGCGCTACAGTGCCGTAAATAGGCCTCAGCCCTGAGCTTGCCCACCCGCCTGACGCCAGCGGAAAGGGATCTGAAGAATGGAAGCTCTGTTCCCTCTCCGCCCCCTTCCATCACTTACCAGAGCCCCTTCCTCGGTCCTCACTCGGCTCTGGACACACTACCAAGGGTCCTTTATAGGAAGCATTCAATCAACATGTAATTAAGCACTGGGATGCAGACATGAACCAAGTAATCAAATCCCTGCCCTCCTGGAGGTGATTTTCTGGCGGGAGAGACAGACAACCGAATAACTACATAATATGACGTCAAAAGTAAATATATATATATTAAATTTATAATACAATGCAAGCGTCATAAAGAATAAGGAGGGGACAACGAATTAAAGAGTGATGGTGGTGGGGGCTGTTTTAGCAGATCTGGTCAGGGACAGTGTCTCTCGGGATGCGGTATTTGAGGCCACACGTGAAACAGGTGAGAGAGGGAGCCTTCCGGGTATCTAGGGGAAGAACACTCAAGGCAGGGGAAGGGAACAGCAAGTGCAAATGTCCCATGGTGGGAACATTTTTGGTGAGTCTGAGAAGCTGTAAGGAGGCTGGATGCAACTGGAGAGTAGCCAAAAGGCAAGTTGTGGGGAGATGAGACCAAGGAAGTTAGAAGGGGAGAAATCTCATGGGAACTTGTGAGCTGTGCGCAGGAGTTTAGATTTGACTCTGAAAGCAGGGGAGTAGCACCTGTCAAAGGAGTCATCTGTCCACTCAGGGTATGCGGGATGTTCTGGATGTGGCCCATGAGTGCCTTGGACCTACCAGAGAGCTTTCCTTGTAGGAAGGATGCCCCCCTCACTGACCACTAGGTTTCCTCTAAGATCTAGCTACATGTTTGGCACTGTTTGGATTTGGAGTCACCTCTTTCCTGAGGTCTCTATAGGATAGGACAGGAGAAGTAGTTCAGTTTGCATTGCATGCCTCAGTGCCTCTGCTCTTGCCTTTCCCTCCTCCTGGGACACTGTTCCCCCAGGTAGCTACTTGACTCCCTCTCTCTTTGCCTAAATGTCATTTACTCTGAGAGGCCCGCCTTGAACGTCCATCTAAAATAACCACCCTACTGCCATTCTCTGAGCTCTTGCTGTTACTTTCCTTCATAACCTTTGTCACTATCTTTACACAATTTGTTAATTGGTGCTCAACAAATATTTATTGAATGAATAAATGAATTCCCTTCCTCCTGCAACAGAATCTTTTTTTTTTCTCAAACTGTGGGACTATTGTGCAAGGGAGAGCCTGGGGAAACACTCTGCTCTTGCATCGTCCCGTACCCATGGCAAGTCAACCGCTGCTCTTGGATATGAAGCCTCAGGAAAACCCCTCCTCATCTGAGCCTAAAATTCCACATTATAGGACACCATTATTTGGGGTTAAGATGCTGCTTTCCCAGGCCCTTTTAGAAAATGTAAATGTCCCAAGTGGACGGAAGTAAAGGGAAATCTTAACAACTCCTAGATAATAAGTGAATTGCACGTTTTGTTCCTACGGAGAGCGGGGTTGGGCCAAAGAAGGAGCTGGGGCGACACCTAGTGGTGGAATGAGGTTTGTGCAGCGACGCTGGGTGTGGGGTAGTGGGGAGCAAAAGTGTGCTGGCTGATGTCGAGTGAGGCAAACGAAGCACTCGCCTCTGGTGCAAAGTTGAAGGGGTGCCCAAAAGCTCTGAAACCAAGATAAATAATATCGTAATGCAATAATTTAAGACAATTGAAGTTAATTAAAAAATCTATGATGAACAGCATATCAAAATTTTAAAGACAGGATCCAACTCTGTATTTGCACAACTCGCAAGACTTGCCTCACCATAACCCTGGCTCTGTAGGAGTGTCTGTAGTATCTCTGGGTGTGTGTGTATGTTTAGGGATTGTGTACTTGGCATTACAAATATGTGTGTGCCACAATCATGTCTATGGGTGTGTGTACCCAGTGCCTCTGTGTCCTTATGGGTTGATCACATGGGTGTGAGTGAATTTTCCATGAGCCCAGCAGCTGGGTTGGACAATGGCTTGTGTCTCCAGAATTCAGTGTCAGTGCTTGGGAGGTAGTAACTTGCTGTTTTCCCTTATTCGTGCCTTTGTGTGATTGTGTAGGAAACATTCACTGGGAGTCTTCTCTGTGTAGCGCCTTAAACCAGACCCCAAGGGCTGGGTGACAGTCTGAGCTCTCAAGGGGTGGGATGGAAGCTTCAACTTCTGTGATGCTGGGTCTGGTTGTGCTGGGGAGAAGGGAGTTGTGACAGGAGCAGGAGACCTTGTTCCTGCTTTTTGGGAACTCTTATCTGAGAACAGCGACGTGTCTTTACACTCACAGTGGAAGCCTGGTCTATATTACAACCTCATCCACTCAGAGCTCAGTCACGAGCCAAGGAGAAACCAGATGAAGCAGAGAGGAGTCAGAACCGATCCTACGAGGTCTGTGTAAAGAAGCGTATTGGCATTGGGAACCCCAGTAGGCTCTCAGTGCCTGTTTACTCTTGCTTTCCACACAGTTCCAACAATCCTGGACTCCTAGCATCTAAGCCCTGCAGATGGGAAGACAGGGAGTCAGGGTGCGGAAGAGAGAAAGCAAAAGACAAAGTCAGTTGAAGCCATTGAATGGAACGGTAAATAAATAGCTCTTTACTTTTTAGGCCCTGAGACAGTTCTGGATTCCCAAGAGAAACACATGGTGTGCATATGATGAGCCAGATTCTTTCTATTCCTAATTTCTCTAGTAGTTGCTATGTGAAAGACATCAAGTGAGATGCAGGGGTGTGTGTGAAGGGCTGTAGCACAGCTCACTGTGGAGGAGTTTTCAGGGTCAAGTTGGAGAGCATGCAGCATGCACATGGTACAATGTGCAAAATGTCAAGAGTCAGGCAGGCTTCCTGGAGGAGGTGGCATTTGAGTCGGGTTTTGAAGGATGAATGAGTGAAGGTTGAAGGGTGGGCATTCCATGCAGAAGGTTGTTGGTCAAGCTAGCAAGACTTACTGCACATAGTGAGTTGTGAAAATGGGAGTCAGGTGGAATGGGGATGGTGCGCGTGTGGAGGTGAGAAGATGGGTGAGCTTGGAGAGGTAGGTTGTGGTCTGGTTGTAAGGGTCTTCAAAACTGGTTAAGCACTAGCCTGTGAACCCAAGGGGCCTCTGGTTCGATTCCCAGCCAGGGCACATAACCAGGTTGCAAGCCAGGTCTTCAGCCAGATCCGTAGCTGGAGGCAGGTGAAAGGCAACCATACATTGATGTTTCTGTCCCTTTCTTCCTCCCTCCCTGCCCTTCTCTAAAAACAAAACAAAACAAACAAACAAACAACTGGTTAAAGCTTTTACAATTTATTGAGCTGGCAATATGAGGCCATGGAATAAGATATGAGTGCATGGGCTTTACTGTGTGTGTGTTTAAATAGAAGGTCTTCTTATTTTTTTAAAAAAAGGTTTTGTTTATTTTTCAGAGAGAGGGGAAGGAGGGGAGGAAGAGAGACAGATAGACAAATACACATGGATCAGCTGCCTCTCAAAAACCCCAACTGGGTACCTGGCCTGCAACTGAGGGTGTGCCCTGACTGGGGATCAAACCAGTGACCCCTCAGTTTGCAGGCTGATGCTCAACCCACTGAGCCACACCAGCCCAGGCTAAGTAGAATATCTTGAAAGAAACTCAGCAAAATACTCATAAAATTTACCATCTTATCCATGTTAGGTGTATAATTCAATAGTATTAAGTACACTCACATTTTTGTGCAACCATTACCACCATGCAACTTCAGAACTCTTTTCACTAAACAATAATTCCCAACCCTTCCTCCCCCAATGGCAAACATTTCACTTTCTGTCTCTAGGAATTAAATTCCTCTAGGGGACTCATGTAGGTGAACCATACAGTATTTTTGTCTTTGTAACTGCCTTACTTCACCTAGCATAATGTCCTCCAGGTTCATCCATGTTGTAAAAAGGTATTCCATTCCTTTTTCGGGCTGAATAATTTTCTACTCTAGGTATATACCACATCTTGTTTATCCATTCATCCTTTGGTGGACACTTGGATTGCTTTCACTTTTTGGCTATTGTGAACAATGCTGTTAGGAACAAATATCTTCCAAGACTTTTCTTCCAGCTCTTTCGAATATATATCAGAAGTGAGACTTCTGGGCTATATGGTAATAATGTATCTAATTATTTTTCATTTTCAACAAGAAGTTTAAACAACAAGATACTTGACTTGAAGGGAAAGCTATCTAGGGTTCATTTCTTTTAATTTATCCCAATTAAAAACAGATTACCCTCCATGTAACAGCTATGTACAAAAGAGTTATAAGATTGTCCCTGGTTTTATGATGATAGATAAAAACATAATAATTCTGCAAAGTATGCAAAGATTTTTAAACAGCAAGAGCAAAATAACTTACTAGAATATAAAGCTAAGAGCTAAATGAGTTTCCACTAATGGAGAAAGAAGTTATTTTCACATAATCAGTACTTTTCTCCATCCCATCTCCATTTAATGTCAATCAAAACATCCCATTGTAGTCCTGATTGGTGGCTCAGTGGACTGGCGCTGGCCTGCAAACCCAAAGGTTTGATTCCCAGCCAGGGCACATAACCAGGTCTCCAGCCAGGTCTGTGGCTGGAGGCAGGTGAAAGGCAACCATACATTGATGTCTCTCTCCCTCTCTGCCTCCCTTCCAGCCCTTCTCTCTAAAAATAATGAATAAAATCTTACAAAACAAAACATATCATTGGGGCCATTTAGTTAAAAAATGCAAGTGCAGTTACTTTATGTACAATCAAGGAATGGGGGAAGGGAAAATGAAAGAGAAGAGAAAACTACACCGTGATAGTCAAAGTGTTGCTGGGACCACCTGGGGGTTCTCTAATTGAGATGACTTCTTGGTCTGGAGGAGCAGAGTTCTGAAGTAGCAGGTTCCCTTTTCTTTTTGTAGACACCTCCTGCCTGCTGCTGGAACACATCAGTTGTCCAACTGTGCAGGGGCGCCTGTTTCACTGATTGGCTGCCCCTCAAATTAGAATCTGATCTGCCTCATTGACAAACCCTGTCCCTCCCAATAGGCTTTCATTAGTTTACTAAGTGGTGTATGCCTCTTCATCTTAAACTGCACCCAGAACCATCCTGCCCCGACACCTTCAGATTAATATGATCGTTGTTCTCAGTCTATGATGCCTTTCTTGGGTGGCACTTCAGCTGCTGCTTCACAGAAGATATATCAGGTTCACACCAAATGAGCACACAAGCAGTCCCAGCAGCCAATTACGTGTTTAAGTTTTTTGAGGAACTTCCACATTGTTTTCCGCAGTGGCTGCACCATTTTCCATTCCCACCAACAGTGCACAAAGGTTCCAATTTCCCCACATCCTCACTAATATTTGTCATTACCTGACTTTGGATTCTAGCCTATCCTAATGGGTGTGGGGTGATCTCTCATGGTGGCTTTAATTTGCATTTCATTAAGGGTGAGCAATGTTGAGTATCTTTTCATGCATTTATTAGTCATTTGTACATCTTTGGAGAAATAGCTAGTTCAGTCCTTTGTCCATTTTTCAATTGGGTTGGTGTTTGTTGTTGTTGTTGTTGTTGTTTAAAGAGGTTTCAGAGCCAGGATGAAGACATGGCTGCATTTGTGTGTGGGACAGCTCCTCTGGCTGTAATGTGGAAGACAGACTGGAGTGGGAAGAGTCAAGGCATGAAGACAGAATTATTTCAGGAGCTGACAAGGCCTGAGGCAGATTGGTGGCAGCCAGAGGCATAGCAAGACTAGTGCATGGTGGCAGGTGGAGGGAGGGGACTCCTCCCTGTCTGAAGTCTCAAGTCCCTAACCAGGCTTCAGCTTCCCTCCCGCCTCCTCCTGGAATTCTGAACCAGGTGGGAAAGCAGAGATGACAGGAGAGAGACTGTGCTGAGAGGAGAGAAAAAAACAGCTCTTCCTAAGCGGGGGCAGAGGTGGGGGAGACATATTTCAACACCATTTCCCAAAACTTGCTGTAACCAAGAGAAAAACTAAAACTTGCCACAGGCAGCCAAAAAGCTCACACCATTTGTAAGCTGAGGAACCCGGAGCTGTGTATGTGTGGACATGAATTCAGGCCTTTTTATGTGTGAATGAAACATTCACTGAGATTGCCCAACTGACAGAGGCCACTTGGCTTATTGCAAAGGACATTTGTTTTGCTTGGTTTGTGTTTTCTGCTGGGAAGTCCTATTATTTGTAACCTGTTGTCTCTCAAACAGAGATCGAACCTATGCTTCATGCTTGATACCTTTATTCATATTTTTGAGTAAATTTTCTTCTTGACATAAACCTAGCTACAGAGACATGCACAAATCATAAAGGTGCAGCTTCATAAAGTATCTTGACATGATGTAGCATTATCAGCACCAGATTAAGAAACAGAACTTTGCAAAAATCCAGAGGCCTCTCAGGCTCCTTCTAGGTGTCACCCAGACTCCAGGATAGCCACTAACCTGATGTGTCTCATCACACACTAGTGTGACTCACTTTTTAACTTAATGAAGTCATTAAGGATATAGTTTTTGGGGTCCGAATAATGTGTGTAAGCTTCCCCTATCTTGCTGTCTGGTGATCGATTGCATGTTTCCATCTCTTTACGGTGTTCAGCCACCCATCAATCTATACATATTTTACATAAATGCAAAAAGATAGGATATAAGTCCTTTATTGGACATAAAGATTGAAATATACCTCCTCTTACTCCTGGTCTTGGCTGGTCTTTTCCTTCTTGTCATGCTATCTTTGACCTATGAAATTTTAAAATTTTATTGTAGTTCAAATAGGTTTTTTCCTTCAGGATTAGTGTTTGTTACTGTCCAGTTACCATGATCTTTGCTTACCCCAGAATAATGGAGATATCCTTCTATATTTTCTTCTAAAAGCTTTATTGTTGGCCTTTCACCTTTAGAATGTGCAATCTCTGAATGGGTCTGATAGGCCCAGCACTATGTAGCCTGTCTGTCTAGGATAGAATGCTGGAGGCCTCTGGAAAAGTTTCTTAGCATCTCTGTGCCTCTATTTAAAAAGAAAGAAAGAAATATTTTTAAATTCACTGTTTTTAGAGAGAAGGGCAGAGAGGGAGGAAGAAAGGGAGAGAAACATTAATGTATGGTTGTTTTTCACCTACCTCCAGCTACAGATATGGCTGGAGACCTGGTGTGCAACCTGGTTATGTGCCCTGACTGGGAATGGAACCAGTGGCCTTTGGGTTCACAGGCTGGCACCTATCCACTGAGCTACCTTTTTTTTATTTTTTTTTTAAATGAGAATTATAGGAATGATAATTCTATGTACTTCATAGGGTTATTCTGAGGGTTGAGTTATTTCATCACTGCAAATACCTGGTACATGGTAAATGTTAGTAAATGTTAGTAAATATTGTTATTATTTCTGAGAGTTATGAACTTTTCCCTCCTAGGAGTTTTCAGGGAAAAAAAGCACATGACTTTCCATGGCTCCCAGTGTTAGTATGTTCAGGTTGCTATAACAGAACACCACAGATTGGTGGTTTATAAACCTCACACTTCTGGAGGCTGGGGAGTCCAAGATCAAGGTGTTAGGAGATATGGTGCCTGGCAGAGGGCCTCTTCCTGGCTCTGGGGGTCTCTTTTATAAGGGCACTAATCCCATTCATGAGGGCTTCACCATCATGACCCAAATACCTCCCAAAGATACCATTCCTAATACAATGCCATCACCTTGGGGGTTAGGGCTTCAACATATGAATCTGGGAGAACACAAATAGTCAATTTACAGCATTCCCAAACACCATGCTTCCAGTGATAATGGGGATGGAGAGGAGGAGATCCTTTTTGGAGATACGGCTGCATCAAAATCAGCTGGCATTGGTGCTGGCTTGGAAGGAGGAGTAGGAAGAGAGATCAAGGGGGTAAAAGGGAGAAAGATCTCTGGTTTCTAACTATGGGTACACGTGGGCCATGCTCCTGGGAACCAAGGAACCTAGGGTGCAAGATTTAAGGAAGAACCCATTCTTCTGTCAGCGTAAGCCAGGGTGCCTCATGGAAGGGGGCTTGCAGGAAAAGTTTAAGAATGCTCCCCTCAAAAAGGGATGGATGTAACACAACAACAATAAAATTAAAAAAAAAAAAAAAGAATGCTCCCCTCTTTTAACAGTTTTATTTAAGTGTAATTTACATGCCATAAAATCCACCTGTTGAAGTGAAATTCAGTGGCTTTTAGTAAATTTACAGAGTTGTGCAAACATCACCCCAATGTAGTTTTAGGACATTCCTGACACCCCCCCAAACACACACAAGATCTCTCATGCCCATTTGCAGTCCATCCTCACTCCAACCTGAAATTATGAAATTGCCTGATTGTCTTGCTTCTTTCACTTAGCCAAATATTTTGTGATTATTTTTTAAAAATCCTCATTTGAGGATGTGTTTTATTGATGTGAGAGACAGAGGAAGAAGAAGAAGAAGAAGAGAGAGAGAGAGAGACTGAGATTGAACCGGCAATCTTTTGGTGCACAGGACAACACTCCAACCAACTGAGCCACCCAGGACTAACCAAATACTTGGAGGCTTATCCATATTGAAGCATGTGTCAGTAGTTTTTATTGTTCAGTGGCATTCCATTATATGAATGGACCAGAGTTTTGTCCCTTCACCAACTGATGGGCATTTACATAGTTTCCTTCATCATGAAAAATGCTGCTATGAATATTCATATATAAGCCTTTCCATGGACATGTTTTCATTTCCCTTGGGTAAATGGAATTGATGAAATTGTTAGTCTTATGGTAAGTTTCTGTTTAACTTTTTGAGAACTCCTGTTTCCCAAAGTGGTGGCAACATTATGTACATTCCCACTTGCAGTGAGTTTTGCTGCATCATCACCAATAATTGGTATTGCCCTCCCTCCCCCAGCTTTTAAAAGAATCCTCACTTGAGGACAATTTTTCATTGCTTTGAGAGAGAGGAAGGGAGAAACATCAATGTGAGAAAGAAGCATCAATCAATTGCCTCCTGTATGTGCCCAGGCTGAGAATCGAACCCACCACCCAGGCATGCTCTCTGACCTGGACTTGAAGCCGCAACCTTTTGGCTACAGAATGATGCTCCAACCAACCAAGCCACACCAACCAAGGCGACGCTGCCTTTTTGACTGAGGTTGTTCTGGTGGATGCCACATGCCATTAGTTCTGTGAAACACGCAGTGGAGAAGTCCAAGAGGCAAATGGGCATAGGGATCTGAGTTCCAGGTGGAGATTTGGGCAGTAGTATAATTTTGGGAGGCCTCAGCTGTAACTTCATTTAGTCAGTCAATCAATAATTTCTTGGTGTACCGATCACTGTCCTAAGTCTTGGGGTTGCAGCTGTGAAAAATACAGACATGTTGGTGTCCTTGTGAAGTTGTAAGTCTAGTGGAGGGGACAGACTGTAAACAAATAAAATTATAGCTCTGGCTGGTGGCACAGTGGATAAGGTGCCAGCCTGTGAACCCAAAGGTCACTGGTTCAATTCCCAGCCAGGGCACGTAACCAGGTTTCCAGCCAGGTTTCCAGCCAGGTCTGTGGCTGGAGGCAGGTGAAAGGCAACCACACATTGATGTGTCTTTCCCTCTCTGTCTCTCTCCCTTCCCTCTCTCTAAAAATAATAATAAAATCTTTAAATAAATTAAAGTGATAATATAATGTCACATGCTGTTAAAAGAATAAAGCTGTGTAAGAGACAGAATTGTGGGGCCTGCTGTTTGTCGATGAGGTGGCCAGGGAAGGTCTATAATGGCCATATTACTGAGCGTCTAGTCAGGAAAACAAAGTATTCCAGGCTTTTGAAGACAGGGAATTTAATACAGGAAACTGGTGGAGTGTGAGATGGAAGAGTTGAGAAGCCAAACTAATGGAATGATCAGGGAATCCAGCAAGAAGCCGTAGTATAGAGCTGTCAGAGGGACATGACAAAGGGTGGTATGCTGAGAAAGGGGCTCTTGTGTGGGAATTGGCACCATGCAGGGAGCATAACCATGTCAGAACACACCCCTAGCCCAAGCAGAAAGAGAGAAGAGAAATACCGGGGCTTCTTCCTTCCTTCCCACTCTTCAAATCTCCCTCCAGCGCCTTCCATTTAACAGGAAGCCAGTGGGCAAGAGAACCTGGGAAGTGTAGTTTTCTGGAGAATGGTAGACCATGTCTTTTACCCATAAGATATAAATGAAGTAAATGTGCAAACCATATGTGTATCTGTGGTAATAATGTTCTGGGTAAAGGACAGAAAGTTCAAAGGTCCTGAGGCAAGATGGAACCAAAACCCCGAGAGTGGGCACGATGGTCTAGGCTAAGTGTACAGAGTGAGAGGGGTTGGGGACCTACGACAAAACCCTGGGAGATATAAGTATTTAGGGAGGAGGCAGGAGACAGTGATGGTGCTGCTAGAGGAGCAGGGGGGGAACTATAAAATGTTAAGGTGCTTGAAATCAAGGGACAAATGACTTTCAAGGAGGGAATGATGATACGTGAAGACCAACCTGTGAAAGTGACTACAGGAGGGCCAGTGTGAGGCTGTGGGACTGGCAAATTGGAGGATGACTGTCCCTATGGTGAGAGAAGTTTTGGAAAGATGGAGAAGGTGGGCTGTGAAGAGGTAGAGACAGCAAGGGCAGCTGTGAGTGTAAATCTCCTTGGAGAAGCTTGGCTGAAAAGAGCTAGAGCCGTTTCCTACAGCACCAATGCTGAATGAGCGTGCGTATCAGGGAGTCCAAATTCTCTTAGCCAGGAGGCCTGGAGCCCAGTGGTTTTGGTGTCTAAAATCAGACACACCTGGGTTCAAATCCTACCCCCGCCCCTTACCTGATGGGTCACTTGAGCTGGTCCCCTCTCCTTTCTGAGCCCAGTTTCCTGCTGTCATCAGGTCTCTGCTCAAATGTCCCTTTCCCCAACCACCCTGCTTAAAGTTTACTCCCTTATTTATTCCTCTACTTCACTTGAATCTCTTTATCTTATTTAGCGTTTATTTGCCTGTTTCTTATCTGATTCACCCCAGGAATGTTCAGCTCCACAAAGGCAGGCATTTTGTTTGATGTTCACAATGCCTGGCGCATAGGTGCTCCATATACCTTTCACTTGATTCTCAGGGCACTGGAGCCCTTTTCATATATTAGGTCCATGATCCTCACAACAACCCCTTTGCAAATGGGGAGACTGAGGCCCAGAGAAGTCACTGCGGGCGGTCACTCAGGGTCACTTAGAGCCTGCCTTTCGGTGTCGCTAAGCTCAGAGAAAAGGGCAGTTCCAGACCCGCATCCCCGTGTTCAGGGCTGCTCTCCAGGCGAGCCCTGCAAAAGCCTGAGTCATCGCCGCCTCCAGACGGCGGCGACCGCGGACTGAGCCCGGCGGCGGCGGCAGTGGCGGCGGCGGCCGGGCGAGGTGACGCGGGGACGCCAGGAGGGGGCGTGAGTGCAGGGAAAACAGAGGAAATTAAACTCGCCCGGCACTCCTCCAGGCCGCCTCGCAGCCCCCGCGGTCCCCGACACCCGGGCGGCCGGCTGGTGCGTGGGTGCGAGGTGCCGGGGCTCTGCACTCTGCTCCCCGAAGGGGCGGAACCCGGAGCCCCAGGGAGCGGAGGAAGGTCGCGAGCTTAGTTCCCCGCCCCCACCCCAAGTTCAGATTGTGAGTGGGGAGCCGCCTGGGACTTGTCTGCAAAAGGCTAGCTCCCGTCTCCGCCGCACCGGGTCATACTGCTGCCCCTGGGTGTACTGGGGAATCCTCCCGCTGCCCCAGTGACCCCCATTATCGCACTTTTATCCAAATCGCTGCGTCTCTTGGCTTCGGACCTGCCACTCTGGGCTTCTCTCGTTCCGAAACGACCCCAGGGGTCCTCAGAGTGGTCCTGGTCCCCAAAAAGCCCCTTCCCCAAGGAAAAAGAAACTCTGGGCTCCTGGATTCATGGGAGTGCACCAGAGACTCGCCCCCCATAGACCCTCATACCTGGTCTCCCCGGTTTTAGAGAGCCGGAGTGGGTGTCCTAACCGGAGATGGGTGGCGATTTGTGACTCCGGTCCCTGCCAGCTTTGGGTGGTCGAGGTGGGCGAGCGCTTAGGGTCCTGTGTGCGGAAGGTAGCTGGGAACACCGCTGGTGAGGTGGGGCGGGGGTGGGGGGAGACACCGCTGGGAGGGGGGCGGAAACGCCGCTGGGTGCGGGGCTGGGGATGCCGCGTCGGTGGGGCTGGTGCCAAGGTGGACGCTGAGGTGGTGCCGCTCCAGGTGGGGCGGACCCGGGCACGGGAGAGGCTTGGCCTGGGGATGGGAGGGGGGGCAGTCCCGGCGCCCCTCGGCCCCCTGCCGGGCTCCGGGCCTGATCCGTGACGTCACAGCGGCTGGAAGTGCCCAGAGCCGAGGCGCGGGAGGGGGCGGGAGCAAAGCCGGAGCTTTATAAGCGAGCCTGCCCGGCGCGCTGAGCCGCAGCCCGTGTCCCCGAGCCCCCCGGCCGGCCAGCCCGGGACCCCAGCTCGCGCTCGTGCCCCCCGGGCGGCTGGGCCGCGAGGGACTGAGCTCCAGGCGGCGGGCGGGAGAAGGGACGCACGGCGGGCGGCCGCGGGGCATGAGGCGGGGGCGCGATGTCGGTGCCGCTGCTCAAGATCGGTGCCGTGCTGAGCACCATGGCCATGGTCACCAACTGGATGTCGCAGACGCTGCCCTCGCTCGTGGGGCTCAACGGCACAGTGTCCCGTGCCGGCTCCTCCGAGAAAATCGTGAGTGGCCGCCGCGCGGGGGGCGCTCCCGGGGGGCGTGGTGCCAGTGCAGCCGTAGCCGCCGCAGCCCCTGGGGACCCCGGTCCCCCAGTTTCCCTGTCCGGGGATGCGCTTCCGGGGCTGGGGGCTAAAAGCACTGGCATAGGGGCTGTGGGACCCTCAGCTACCTCCACGCCGTTTATTACTGTTATTGTTATTAATTATTAGTGAGCAGTGTCCGAGTGGCAACCATGTATTAGGCTCGCTCGGGTCGGGGGTGGAGGCAGCGAGGCGCCCGGCTGAGAGGGGCAGAGCCGGAGGTTAGATTCTGCCCCTCTGTGAGGGGCCCTGCCTGCCCCTGGATGGGGCAGCCTTCGGATCGCTCAGTGCCACCACCTTCAGGATCTCTTCCTGTTTGTGTTGGGGTCTCTGCATAGTCCTCTGTCTTTCTGTCTGCCCGTCTGTCTCTCGGCCTATTTTCCCTTTGGTTTGCTTCTCTGTTTCTGCCTTTTTCCGTCTCTGTATCTCTGTTGCTCTGTCTGACTTTGTATCTCTTTTTTGTTTGTCTCGTTTTCTCTCCCACCACCCACCCCCAGAATCGCCCTCTTCATGACCTGCCTCACCACGTGCTGCATCTGAATATTTATTCCTATAACTTGCCTCCCTAGGATGCAGAGGGGTCTCAGTCTGGGCTAGGGGCCAGCGCTGTCCCCAGAAGCACCAGTATTGCCCTCTCCCCCATTCCATCCAACCCTCTATCACCTTCATCCTCCAGCTTTCCTGCCCTAGAGCTTGAGTGGAGGAAAGGGGACCCAATCCGGGTTAAAAATGGTGGTCCCCATGTCCTGAGGAGAGGCGAGGAGGCATCCTCCATTGCAAACTTCCCTCAGCCGCCTCCAGATATGCCCCTCCCACCTCTTCCCTCTTCAGTCTGTTTGCGGGAGTCCTCCCCATAGGTGGAGCTAGGGTGGATGGGCTCCCTCTTCTGCCTGGTTTTCCCCAACTTCGCCAGCAACCCTGCTTAGCCCCAAAGGCTACCTACCAGACTGCTTCTTTCTCTCCCTTCTGTGAAAGAAAAGAGGTCTTTGCTCCCAAGAGTTGCAGGCAAGTGAAAAAGGGGTGCCATGCACTGTGCCTGGCTTTGCCCAGCCCCTGGGAGGAAATGGCACGGGGCTTGGCACCGGTGAGGGATTTCAGTCCAAACTCTCAGACTTGAAGCCATGTGAGGATCAGTGTCTTTCTGTGTGCCTCAGAGTGTGTCCTGATGTGTCTACCTATGCATGATGTGCCTATGGGGGGGGGGGTGAATGGGGGTGTGTGAGAAAGTTTATGCACTTTGCCAGCGTCAGGGCCTAAGTGTATCTTTGTGTGTGTAAGGGTGAATCCCAGGGTGAGTGTGAGTGTGGCCCTGGGTGAGTGTGTCTGGATGTGGATGCATCTAAATGTGTATCTGCAGTTGTATAGCCTCTATGGGGGTTCACATTTGTTACATGGTTGCATGTGCATACAGGTGTTTGTAACATGAGCCTGAGATGGCCTTCTTGCTGTTACCTCCTGAGGGACAAGAAAGAATGTTTCCTTGAAATTAGAAGCCAGATTCCCCTCCCCTCCCACTGAAGGAATGCAACTTGGTGTGCATGTATTATGTGCGGCATATGGTATGTAAATGAGGACATATGCTGTGCCTGGAGAATGTGTACATAAGTATGGATGAGTGTGTCTCTGAGTTATGTGTGACTTATTATGTGACTTTGTGTGTGCATATGTGTCTGTGCAAATACATACACGTGCATGTGTGTTTTGTGTGCATATAAATGTGGACATGGCCCTGGCTGGTGTGGGTCAGTGGATTGAGAGCTGGCCTGCAAACCACAAGGTCGCTGGTTCGATTCCTAGTCAGCGCGTGGGGCATGGTGCCTGGGTTGTGGGCCAGGCCCCCAATTGGGGGTGCACAAGAGGCAGCCACACAGTGATGTTTCTCTCTCACTCTTTCTCTCTCCTTCCCCCTGTCTCTAAAAATAAATAAAATCTTTTAAAAAATGTGGACATGTATATCTTTAGAAGAATGTGCATACATGTGCGAGTATGTACCTATGAATAATGTGTGTCTGCCTTGTATTATGTGCATGTGGTGGATTCCTGTGTGCACCATGTATTTTCTGTAAGTATGGGTGTGTGCGTGTACCCAAACAGACCTGGTCTCCACTGAATTCATCCATAGTTAATATGCCTTGATCAAATGCTTCCATGAAATTTCTTCCTGATCCCCACCCTATCCTTGAGTCTCACTAAGCAATGCCAGAAGGGCTCTGTGGAGTGAGATGCCAAGGGACTCAGTTTGGGACCTGGGACGGGACTGTGACATGCAGGTGCTCTAGAAGGGTCTTGGGAGTGCCTGATAAATCTAGGTGGAATCCAGACATTCCCATCCCATGGCTTGCTCTTGACTCTTGGACAGTGATTTCACCACTTTGAGCTGCAGTTTCTTCACATATAAAATAGCCATGATGATTCCTACCTCACAGAACTGTCATGGGTAACAAATCTACTGTTCAGCTCCCCATCCATCCAACCTTCCTTCCACCCATTCATCCATCTCTTTATCTTTGCATCCATCTCTCCATCCATCCACCCACCCACCTGTTGATTTATCTCTTTATCCTTCCATTCATCTTTCCATCCGCCTCCATCCATCTTCCCATTGATTATCCATCATTTGTCTCTCCATCTATCCTTTCATGCATCCATCCTTTTGTCTATCTGTCTCTCTTTCCGTGCATCCACCTACTTATTCAATCATTACCTATTATCTGGCCATTTCTTCATCTATCCTGTATTTATTCATCCTTCCATCCATCCATCTCTCTATCCATCCATTCTCCCATCCACCTCATTTAGTCAACAGACTTACTGAGTGCCTCCTTTATTTCAGGCATGTGTGTGCTTGAATGCTCTAGTAGAGCGCCTGACATAGTAGGTTCTCAGTTAGTGCTGGGATTCTGAGTCAAACATCTGGGTTTGAATTCTGGCCTTCCAATTTACTAGCAGTATGACCTTGAGGGAAGTTATCTAATCTCTTTAAGCTCCAATATCCTCATTAGTCAAGGAGAGTTCAGAGTCCATGTTAGACCATAGGATCTATGAGGACAGGTATGATTTGCTCACTACTGAACCCTAAGGCTTGCTGCATAGTAGGCCTGCAATAAGTATTTGTCAAGTGGCTGAATCAACAATCATATCTTCATAAGGATGCATGGATTCCACTTTCAAATAGAAACAAAAGGTTGGGTTCCTATAAGCCTTTGATTTTCAATCCTTTTCATCTCATGGCTCACAAACTAATTACTAAAATTCTGTGGCACACCAAAAAATATATGTATTTCGTGGACCTGACAAAATAAAAAAAGGGCTATAGTTTTTATTCTTTCGTACCAGATGGCTATTGTTGTGTTTGCTGTTGTCATGTTATTTGACAGTCTAAAGGAAAAGAAGTCAGTGTTCCTGACTAAATAGTCAGGTATTACATATTTTAAAAATTCGTTTGGTGTATCAGCTGAAAATTGTTGACCTAAGTGCTCAGTAAGGAGGAATTACTTTGTTTGTCATTGTAGCCAAGCACATAGTAGGCCTGGAATAAATATTTGTCAAGTGTGTAAATCAATAATCCACCTCCCTAAAGATCAGGAAGAGCACATAGTAGGTGCTTAGTAAGGAGAAGTTGTGAGAAGGTGTAGGGCAACAACATGGATAAGCTGATGGATTCAGGAACCCAGGTGGTGAGAATTCCCAGTTATAAGGCAGAAGGTTGGACGCGATGCTGGTATTTGGCTTTAATAAAGAACCTCAACTGTGAGGTGTGGGGGCTGGTGAGCCAGACCCTGTGGCAGTTCTTGTTTCTGACTGGCTGTCCCTCCTCTCACCCAGAGGAGCAGCCTAGCATTCTAAGAGACTCTAAGAGTTGGTATTACAGACCATTTCTGGAAAGGAATGGGGAGGAAGCTGCCACTGCAACTCTCTTTGGCCAATTCCCAGCCATAAACTATCCTTGTTGGATGGGAACCTTCAATGGAATGGTTCCTAACCGGGGGGTCACAAATCTAGAACCAAACTAAAAGCTGTCAGCTGCATTGCCAGCGGCTGCTTGTCATTATGGGGCCTGAAGTGAGTTACCTGCATCTTTTATGTCCTTGCCCCATCCCCTCATCCATAAGGGCTAGAAGGAAGAAAGGGGGGATGGAGGGGAGTATTCTGTCTAGGAAGGACCCTCTTCCTCATGGGAGGAATGGGGAGGGGTGGAGCAGCTGTCAGCAAAATATTCGTTGAGGACTTTACTGTGAAGAACCGAAGTGCACAATCCATGTCTTTCCTTGACAGTTTTCTGGGGGAAGAGGCCTCAGAGCGTCTACGTGTGTATTAGTCCAGCAAGGCAAGTTGCACTGTGGTAACAAAGAGCCTCATGTCTCGGTGATTTATTTCTCTCCCGCACTGGTATCCACTGTTGGCTGGAGTGCTCTGTCTACGGTGGTCACTCAGGGGCCCAGAGGGATGGAAGCTCTATGGTGACGTAATCACTGAGACAAGAAAAGAGGGCACAGCCAGGCCCTCACCAGCTCCTAAAGCCTTGCCCTGGAAGTGGCACATGGTACCTTTGTTCACAAGTCATTGGTCAACACAAGTCACACGGCATGACTTATCTCAAAGAGGGTAAGAAGTGTGGTCCTACTGTGTGGTCCTACCGTGACCTCGATGGAGAGGACGAGCCAGATATTTGCGAACAACCCTGAACACCAGCCTGCTCTGCTGAGCCCCTCCCCCTCTTATCCTAAGTGAAAGATTTCTTTTACAGGGTGTCTCCATTCAACAAATATGTATTGAGTACCTACTATGTGGCAGGCACTGTTCAAGGTATCAAAGATATAACAGTGAACAAACTACACAGATATCCTTGTCCTAGTGGAACTGACATTCTAGGGCATGGGTGGGAGAAATAAATAAGTATACAGAAAATCTACACTATTTCTGGTGATGATATATGTGCTATGAAGAGGCATAAAATAGTATAAGGGGAGTGAAGGGTGATAAGGGGGACTTTTAGGTTGAGTGGCCTTTCTGAGGAGGTGACATTTGAGCAGAGATCTGAAGGAAGTGAGAGAGGGCTCATATCTACAGGAAAAGAACTACAGATAGAGGGAACAGCAAGTGTGATGGCCCTGAGGTGGGACTATGCCTGGAATGGTGGAGAAACAGTGAGGATACACCAGTGTAGCTGGAACAGAGTGAGCAAGGTGGGGAGGGGGTGGGAGGAGGTGGGGGTAGGGAGGTGGTGGAAACCACATCTGTTTGGGATGGGGGAGCCTTGTAGAAGCTTTAAATGTAATACGAAACTCCTCTCCCATCCCTGTCCTCTCATGCTTTTTTTTTCCTCCATGGCACTTTTAACTTTCCAACATACTTGACTGATTTATCTTGTCTGATTCTCCCCAATATAATGTCAGTAACTTGAGGATAGGGATTTTTGAAAAATCAATTTTTGTTGACTATTGTCACCCCAGGGCCTAGCCCCAGGCCTAGAATAGTTTGTGTTCCATAAATCCTTGCTAGGTGAATAAATGGGATGTGAAAGACGGTTCTGAATAGAAGAGGGATGGTCTTGACTCAGATGTTCATGATTTCCCTCCAGCCTCAGTGGGAAAGACCATCTATAGGAAGGGAGGGCAGGGGCTGGAAGACCAGGGAGGAGGCTACACACTGGTTCCAGTGAGTAATGATGGGGGTTGGACCAGGGTAGGGGCCGAGGAGGTGGCGAAAAGTAGGTGTATTGTGGATGTGACCACACCAGCCTGATGCACCTGCTCCTAACTGTGGACTTACAGCTTCTGCTCAAGCACCTCAAAATGTGAGGTGATCAATATTTATCGAACATCTACTTTCTACCATGGAATATAAAGATGAACAGTGCCCCCCCCTTGAATAAGATTGCAGTCTCATCTGTTTCTGGAGTGTTCTGAGGCCATAGAGGAGGGGCACGGAACCAGCCAGAGTGTGATGGAGGTTTCCTGAAGGTGGCGATGCCCAAACTGTGTCTTAAAGGAATCGGCCAGAGGAAGACTGAGCAGGGCATCTCAGATGGAAGGAACAGTGAGGACAGAGGCTCAGATCGAGGAGCACGCTGGTGGGCGCAGAGACTGCAGGGAGTCAGGGCTGCTGGGGACCTCCCTGCTACGTAGGGAGGGCCTGAGTGGCAGTGGCCTCAGTGGTCAGAAGGGTCCATATCACAGAGGGATTTTGCTTGAGGTGCCTGCACTTTGTCCAAGTGTCAGAGGATGGGGGACATAGAGGAATTTGGAGTAGGAAAGTGAGATGAGGCTGCCGGTCACATTGTGCAGGAGACCTCATTGTTAGAAAAGCTTCTAGGTTGTTAGTGTGAAATCTGCCTCCCTTTGACTCTTGCCCACCAACTCCTTAGTAGGCCTCCCTTCCTTCATTCATAAAATGAGGAGAATAGTAGAATGTACTTTGCAGCACTTTGCTTAGCAGTGTGCCTGGCACATGGGAGGTGCCTGTAAAGGTTCGTCATTGTGACTGTTGTCATCACTGTCATTGTTACAACACCCTGCCTTCCCAAGTCGCATCCTGGACCACTCTCTCATCCTCCATATTCTTGTTCTCACCTCTGAGCTTCCCACTTGCAGGGCCACCCTCTGGGAACACCTGTCCTCTAACCAGCTCCTTCTCACCACTCAGGTCCCAGCTCAAGTGTCACCTCCTCAGAGAGACCTCCTTGGACCACCTCAGCTGAAATGTCCCCACTCTATGATTCGAACCTGTTCTGTTTTCTGCCCAGCACTCAGAATCACCTGACATCATCATGGTCGTTGTTTGCTTACCGCCAACAGCATTGGAAACGCCACCGTGGGGGAAAAAACTTTGCCCCTCTTGTTTGTTCCTGGGAGCTTCTCATTTCAAGCAGCGAGTGTTTTCTGAATGGTCTCAGTTTCCTCTCCCAGGGACACCTCTGAGCCTCGATGAGTACTTTTGTGACCCTGAGTCTTCTCCTCTGGCTCAGAAGCATCGGTTTCTTAAAGGCCTTTTTCTTGTGTCCTTGTTTCTCAATGCTCCTCTGTTTGAGTGGATGGCCAGAGAGTGTGCACATTGCTAACGCAAAGGTAGGAGTGTTGTTGCCACCCGAGGGCAGAACAGAGTCATCCCCAACTAGCGATGGCTGAGTGCCTCTGTGTGCTGAGTCCTGGGCTGGAGGCTGGGGATTCTACTGTGAATGGGAGAGACTCTCCCCTCACAAAGCTTCACAGGGAGATAGTGAACATGGAATTGTGCAAATGGCTGTGTAATTACAGTTCGATAAGGGCAATGAAAGAAAAATGCGAAGCTGTGAGGACGTGCCGTTGGGAAGGGTGGTCAGGAAAGGCTTCCCTGAGGAGGTGACATTTGCCCTGCGATGTGAAGGATGCGTAAAGCAAAGAACAGAGCTGGTAAGATGGAGGGAGAGAAGCCAAGAGAATAGGGTTTGTGAAGGTGTTGAGTGAATGGCAGGTGGTGTGTTTGAGCATCTGGTGAGGTGGGAAGGAACCTTAACCCATTAGGTGGCCACCACCATGAACCCAGTTCACCCCAAGTGTGATGCCAACATATAGAAATGGTTTGATGTGTGTGGCCTTTGCCCGCCCAGTCAGAGCCACAGACAGCTGTCAAGGCCAGGTGGTCTGGGCCACTGGAGTGAGGCTAAAATTAGCTTCCT
Organism: Noctilio leporinus; assembly: GCA_004026585.1. Lineage (NCBI taxonomy): Eukaryota > Metazoa > Chordata > Mammalia > Chiroptera > Noctilionidae > Noctilio > Noctilio leporinus. Next base: position 23,823 of record PVIW01012717.1, read on the forward strand.
CCTCCTCCAGAGGGAAGCTCTGGTTTCTGCCTCTTGGTGTCTTTCATGCCTCCAGCATCCGTCTCACCTCTGGCCCCAGGCAGTTGGCATCCCTTTGTGACGCTGTGGCGGGGAGCAGCCGAGAACCTGGGCAAGGAAGAAAAGCCGCCGGGGCTTGGACAGGCTGACGTGGGGTCAGATGTGTTTGTGTGGGAGAGAAAGGGCTTCCACTGGAGACTGGTCCTTGTCTGTCTCAGCCTTAACGCATCTCTATTTTTAAGCTCTCGTCGGTTGGGTCTGTCCCTTTCATCTTTGCTTCATTAACTGTCTATCCTTCTCTCTGTCTGTGTATCCACAATGCATAGTAGATGTTTCACAAATGCTTGTTGCGTGAATATGGATGATTATCTCTTTGCCTGCCTGTCTTTGTCATACTTCCTGTCCGGCTGGCTGCTGTGTTTGTCAGAGTCTGTTTTGTCCTCTTTGTTTGTTTGTCTCTCTCACTTTATCTATCTCTGCCTCCACCTTTTAAGAGACTTTTTAAAGTTTATTTTCAGCCCTGGCTGGTAGCACAGTGGATAAGGTGCCCGCCTGCGAACCCAAAGGTCGCAGGTTCGATTCCCCAGCCAGGGCACATAACAAGGTTGCAAACCAGGTCTCCAGTCAGGTCTGTGCCTGGAGGCAGGTGAAAGCAACCATACATTGATGTCTCTCTCCCTCTCTGCCTCTCTCCCTTCCCCTCTTTCTAAAAATAATGAAATAAAATCTTTTAAAAATATATATATATATTTTCAGAGGGAGGGGAAGGGAGAAGAAAAAGAGGGAGAGAAACATCAATGTATGGTTGCCTCTCACATGCCTCCAACCAGGGACCTGGCTCGCAACCCAGGCATGTGTCCTGACTGGGGATTGAACCAGTGACCCTTGGGTCTGCAGGATGGTGCCCAGCCCAGTGAGCCACAGCAGCCACGGCTGTTTCTGCCCCTTTTGACTCTGATTCTTCCTGTCATTTCTCTCATTTCACCTCTGTCTTGCAGCCAGTCTATCTGTCTGTCTCTCCCTGAGATTCTATTTTCATATTGCTATAGTTGTCATATCGCTATCTAGGACCCTGAGAGAGGGGCCTGGGGAGAGAATAGAATTCTCAGGCCCAAAAAGATTCTTAAGACAGAACAGAGCCAGGACCTGTGTTGGGTGCTCGGCAGGATTCAGTGAACGGGACAAGATGATCCAGCCATCACGAGCTCTTGAAGGCCCCAGCGGGGGTCTGGGGTGCTGTCAGGGGTGAGATTTGATGGGAGCCAGAGATGAGGGTTGGGTGGTGCCCAGGCTTCAGGGTGACCCCCCGTCCTCTCTCTCTCATTCCCACCCCCTGCCCAGGAGGACAGGAATCCCTCTAGGACCCAGCCTCCCCGCCCCGGTGCTAGTCCAAGATGGAACAGCTGTCTGGGCTGCAGCTGCAGAAGCTCATTTCGAACAAGGGAGATGATTGCAGGAGTGATTGGGGGAGGGAGAGCAAAGGGGAGGGTAGCAAGGGCCAAAAGGAATCAGGCTTGATTGTTGCCGCTGCTGCAGTGGGTGGTTTGCCGGGGAGATGAGACCGGGCAAGGCAAGAAAAGGCAGAGGGAGGTCTGTCTGTCTAGGGTGGGTCCATCTGTCCCCACTTCTGGTCCTCTTTGACATGAAGTTTCTCCACCTGCCTCTCCCTCCTCCTGGGTTTCAGCGCCTGCCTCTCTGCCTCTCTGTCTCTCTCTGCCCAGATCACTGTGCATCTCTGAGCCTCGTCGCCTGTCCCTTGGTGCTGCCATCATTAGCAGAAGCACAGCTAAGGTTTAAGCAGCCTTTGGACTGCTCTGTCTTTTTCTTGTCATTTCTGCTATACTCAGGGGCTGGCGACAAGTAGAGATGGCAAATTCCCAGGAAACGATGAGATCCTGTCCTTCAATAAAGGGATATTTACAAAGATATCTCAATTAGGACTAATTAATTAAGCGAGCCACTCTGCCAATGCCCTCTCCTCCACCCCGTGGTCCCGCAGCCTCCTGGGAGAGAACCAGCCAGCGAGTGGATGGCAGCCTGGTGCTCAGACTGCGTCTCAATGTTTAATTTATAACAGTCTCCTCTCCATGCACCATCAATCCATCCGGAAGGGCAAGGTGGCCACAGGCATATGGACTGGGACAGAGGCTGGAGACCTGCCGGCTGCCTAGCGTGGGCTGGAACATGTGCGTGCACAAAGGAGCCTGTCCTGCGTGCCAGGGCAGGTCATAGCGTGTGTGAACCTGTCCCCGCATGTGTTTGTGGCAGGCACTCCCCTTTGTATAAGGAGAGCCCAATGGCTACCGGGCATGTCTGAGGACATGGGACACGTGGGAGCAGGTCAGAGCCTGTCTTTCACGGTGGGAATGTCTGCGTGTAGCAGGCCCGAGTGCGTCAGGGGCATCTCGCCTCGAGGGCATGGCTAGGTATGTCTTGCATGTCCCCTGGCCAGGACAGTGGAGGCATGACAGTATCTGCAACTTCCAGGAGGAACTGGTCATACCCGCCTGGCTCCCATCCCCTGCGGCACACCTGCACCTCCACAGCCCTTCAGCACTGGTGGATCCGAGGGGCCGAGTTCCAACTCCCAGTGTGTTGCTCTGTCCTCTGCAGCATCCCTCCCCCAGGGTATAGCTTCAGAGCCCCCAGCTTCCCCATTGCTATAGACTTACCAGGCCCCTTCCGGTTACTTCCGGACCTCTCCTCTGCCTGTGCCTTCCCACCCCACACACAGGAGCTGCCCGTGCAGAGGGAAAATGTGGCTTCTCAAATCTCCCTTTCCAGTTATGAAGCCCTCAGTATAATGCTCAGCCTGGAGCCCTCAGTGGTACAACCGAAAGGGTGATTCAGTCCTCCCATAAAGATGCAGCCCTCAACGAAATGTCCAATAAGGTGATGCCTCACTCAGGGCGATGACAAGTCTGTGGACGCAGCCCTCAGTGGAGAGCCCCAGTGAGCGATGCAGCCTTCAGTCTAGTGACAAATCTGGTGATGCAGCCTTTAGTATGATGCCGGGGTAGTGTTGAGGCCATAAACATGAAATATCTTGAAATGTGACTTTGGTTCTGCAGACAGGCGCTGGCTGGGACATTTGGTGCCATCAGGGAAGGGATATTTGCTCATTCGGGTGAGCACATTCTTTGGCTGTTCCAGGAAGCCAGGGTTCCCCACCCCCCCTGGCCAGGCTGGCTTCATTAGCCCTTGTAAGTGCTGTGTGACCTTAGCAGGACACCAGGCTTATTTGTGAAGCATAAATTCTGCAGGAATATTTCAGGACTGAGTGCAGTGCTAATGAGTTAGGGAGAACTGAGAGGGCGGCTGATACAATGGACATAGATGGCACTTCCTATGGAGAGCCGTGGAAGAATGTTTGCAGATACAGGCAGCAGGTGGACACATGTGGACGTGGAGAATTGTACTTGAAAGGGCATTCATGGTCTTACGTGGACCATTGTAATGTGTTTGTGGCTTCTGGGTAGGCATATACAGATATCTATGGCTGTCCAGAATAGCACACAGAGGCCAAGAGTCTCTATAGGGAGACTTTCACCTGGGCGATGGGCACACTGTGGTGGAGCTGTTTGTAGGTATAGGCAATGTGAATTTACATACATGGCCACATGGCAGCACATGGACATGAATGCTCAAGGAGAGAGGCGAATGGACACATCAAGATTGACTTGCAAGCTCATGAATTATACGGAGCATATGGGAATAGAATTCTGTGAACCCGTCTGAAGGGAGGAAATGTACGTGGCCATGGGCAGCAATGCAAGGCGCACGCATATTTGCACTTCTCTGCTGACGCATCCTGGCATTTGTCTGGGTTGACACGTATGTGCACCTATATACATGGCTAGTCACCTATGTGTCCTGATGTTCCAGATGTGTTCAGAATGATGCTCACAGGTGCCTATGGATAAACATGAATGTCCACAGTCACAGAACCCTTATGTGCCCCAACACCTACATGCCACTATTTTGGGACACAAATCCCCTTGTGTTCCCTAGACTGCTGGCAAAGTGAAATTTCAAAGCCAGCAAAAGTGGCTTTAGAACTGCCCAGGCCCTTTTTGCCTGTACAGAATCATATGGGTGACCCGGCAATGGCATCTGAGAATACAGAGCCCTGAGCTCAGGGATACAGAGCCCGGAGCTTCACCCCTGCTGATAACTGCCTACAATCAGAGCAAATGTTGGCAGCTGATGCTCAGAAATGGTTTAGAGTTGCCCTTGGCACAAGGAAGAGCCCAGGGCTTGTTAAGGACCATTATTACCATTGAGTAGAACCGTTATAAATACCCTCCTTGAAATGCACAGAGACTCTGGTCCTTTGTGTCTCATTTTCCAGCCTTTCCTCTCATCCCCCTGCCTGTCCCAGCACGCACCCCGGTGTCATCTGTTTCTCTCCTGCTCTAACTTGAGAGAGTCAGTCCATAAAAACCTTCCTTGGTTTCCTCTCTCACTGGTGGGCTCTTGCCTGACACTTCTCTTCATTCTCATCTGCCCCTAAGCACCACAGTTCCAATCTGTCTTCTGGCAAGGAGGGGTAGGTGGGTATTGGAGAGTCTGTTTGGAATAGAGAGCTCCCTAAAATAGCCCAGTGAGCTAGGACCTTCCCGTAAGAAATGCAGGGAATCTCACAAAACCCAATAGCTGAGGCTCTGGTGATTTGGAAAGCCGTAATTCACGCATTTCTCAATGTAGTTAGCAAATATTTATTACGCGCCTACTGTGCACCAGGTAGACAAGGTAGATAAGGTGCTTGCTCCCACGTAACTGGCATTTCAGTGGGAAGAGGCCAGTAACAAACACGGGAGAAATTGTCACCCAGGAATAGTGCTGTGCGGGGAAGGGTGGTGGTAGAGGGGGGGGGTACTCCGGATTTAGGAGCAAATCCTCACTTTCCTGTCCCCTCTCCACTCTGAGGGCCCTTTGTTTCTGCACCTCTCACTCTAGCCTGCCTGTGACTCTGGGTTTCTTCCGTGCCATGGTCTCATGCCTTTTAATCACCAGGGACTAGAGAGTTAGCCCCTTTTAAAGTGCATCAGGAATCCACTTGGGCAGCTGAGAACACGTGGTTGTGGGGGTCTTCCTCTCAGGAGGACTTTATGGGTAAGGGAATTCTTTTGGAAGGGGCGCTGGCAGGGGAGACAGTGGCAGACATCATTTGTTCATTCATTCACTTGCTGGGCAAGCTGACCGAGTGCCCAGTCTCAGGTGCTGTTGTAGGCGCTGAGCCCCAGCTGCGAATATGATGGGTCTGCCTCCGTCTTGTGATGTGTGTTTACACTGGAGATGAGTGACATCTAAGCAGATAGATAAGCACATTCGCTGTGGATAGATAAGTGCTGTAAAGGCAATAACAAGATATCAAAGACAGCGACTGGAGAACCTCATTTTGGGGGGCATTGGGGTAGGCTCTCTGGGGAGGTGGCTTTTTTCCCAGCTTTTTTTTTTTGAGAAATGATTGACAACGTAGTGATTTGGTATATGCAAATATTGCAAAATGATTACCACATTAGGCTTAGTTAACGCCTCCATCTCCTCACATAATTACCAGTGTGTGGTGAGAACAATTAAGATCTCCTTTCTTAGCATTGTTCAAGCGTACAATACGATATTGTTGATTGTAGTCACCACGCTGAACATTACATCCTGAGAACGTATTCATTTCTTACTTGGCAGTTTGGGGAGGTGACCTCTGAGCAGAAACCTGCAGATGAAGAGTCGGTCATAGAAAAAACAGGAGAGGAACATTCTAGGAGAGGGAACTGCAAGTGCACATGTCCCTGATGTGAAAATGGGCTTGGTGACTGGCTCCTGGAAAGAGAGGGCCAGGTGGCTTGAGAGGAGGAGAGGAGGAGGTTGTGCAGGTTGGCAGGTGACACAGCATGTAGGGCCTCGCAGGCCAAAGTGAGCTGTTGGTTTTTATTCTACATGCAAGGAGAAGCCGCTGGACAAGATGCAAGGGGGAGGAGCGCCTGGTCTGACTCCTGCTGTTTCAAGGTCCCCCTCACTTCTGTGGTGGGGAGTGGATTTCTGGGAGAGAGGGTGGAAGCAGGGGGATCAGAGGGGAGGTGACTGCAATCATCCAAGTGAAAGCCAGTGGTGGCTGAGCCAGGGTAGGAGCATCTAGAATGGTGAGCAGTGGGCAGATTTGGCTCATGTCTTAGTAGTAGAGAGCCATCAGGACTTGCTGATGGATTCGATGTGAGGGGTGAGGGAATGGAACAGAGAAACAGGGTGGTGACTGGAAAGAAGCCTGAGGCCTAGGGAGAATTTCTTTAAAACTTTTTTTTTTAATCCTCAACCCGAAGATTTTTTTTTTTAATTTTATTGTTGTTGTATTACATCCATCCCCTTTTTGCTCCCCTCTATCCCCCTCCTCACCCACCCATTCCCCATAAAGTCAATCCCACCTGTTGTCCATGTCCATGGTTCCTTTATACTAGGTTCTTATCTAAGCTGCTCCCCTTCTTTGCCTCTGCCTCCCCTCTCCCCCCAACCCCGTTCCCCCTGACCACTGAAGGCCTATTCCTTGTATTCATATACTTGGTTCTGTTTTGCTTGTTGTTAGTTTTGCTCATTATTGTCCTGTAATGGGTGAGATCATATGATATTTGTCCTTCACTGACTGGCTTATTTCACTAAGCATAACACTCACCAGTTCCATGCATGTTGTTGCAAAGGGTACAAGTTCCTTCTTTCTTTCTGCTATATAGAATTCCATTGTGTAAATGTACCAAAGTTTTTTGATCCAATCATCCACTGATGGGCACTTAGGCTGTTTCCAGCACTTGGCTATTGTAAATAGTGCCACTATGAACATAGGTGTGCATAGGTTCTTATGAATTGGTGTCTCAGGATTCTTTG
>PVIW01012718.1:0-30673 GCA_004026585.1 Noctilio leporinus
CGTATCTGCTATTCCAGGTGCCTCTGTTTCATTTTGTGTTCTTTCTGGGGATTCTTCCTTTCCCTTTGGTGATGGACTGATTCTTTTTTTCCCCATTTTAGGTGTCTGTTCTTGCTTTCTCCACTTGCTGTTCTTGGTGTGTCGTTTATTTGGGCTGTCTGGTTGTATTCTGGGCCTGCGGGCTACTGTCCTGCTGGCCGCCTCTGCCTCTGGGCTCTGCTCCCCTGTGTCCAGATGCTGCCCGTTCCAATCCCCAGGGTCCTGAAGACGTCTCACGCTCCTTATCCTGTCCTCTAGCTGCTTTGGTACTCGAGAACACCATCAGCACTGCTCTCTACTCTGTCGCCATCTTTCAAGATCTTTTTATTGTCCTATTTATTTATTTTAAAGATTTTATTTCATTATTTTTAGAAAGAGGGGAAGGCAGAGAGGGAGAGAGGCATCAATGTATGGTTGCCTTTCACCTGCCTCTAGCCACAGATCTGGCTGGAGACCTGGCTTGCAACCTGGTTATGTGCCCTGGCTGGGAATCGAACCTGTGACCTTTGGGTTCGCAGGCCGGCACCTTATCCACTGTGCTACCAGCCAGGGCTTCTCGGCCTTTTAGCTAAGATCAAGTGTACAGTAGTTTTCTCTGAAGGACTGTGTAGGAATTGGTATTCATCACTCAAGCTGCTGCCCATCTCTGCCGGGCTGGCAGCATGCAGTGTGCGGGACCTCGGCCTCCCAGGTTTGCTCCTGGAGCTGCTGGGGTTCCTGGTGTTTCTGTAATACCAGTGTAATTACGAGTACGCACTGCTGACCTACCTGGAGTACCCCATTCTCATTGCACAGGTGTGTGTTTTGTCTTTTCTGAGTCTGACAAGTTCTAGAAGAGCCACCCCCAGTTCCACACTTGGCTTCCAGGTGGAACCCCATGGGCATGGGACATAGGCTGATGGAGTCACCAGCCTAACCACTTCCTTAACACTTGGTAAGATTTGTGACATCTTGGTTTGTCCTCACGCTGCAGAAGTGGGTCATAGACCTGGCCATGAATTTCTTATTATTTCATCAGTGTGGCCCATAATTTTGTTCAGCTGCAGAGCCTGTGGAAGACCTGGGGCTTGGGGTTGGCGAATGCCCCCACCCAGAGCCTTGCTCCCCGCACATGTGTGGGAAAGCTTGGGAACTTGTACTGCAGAGACTACATACAGCACTCTTTACTCATCAAGTTCTGAAATAGTTGTTAAATGAGGACTCCAGTCAACGTGGGGTCTAGGTAAACAGCTCTCCCCCACATACAACCACAACAAAAATTACAACTAGATTATGAAACAACTATCACCCAGAATCATCAGAAAATCAAGCTGTATGGAAATCTAACAACCAAAGAATTAAAGAAGTCACACCCATCCACAGATAGGAGGGGCACAGACACAGAATGGATGGTCCCAGACCCATGTATGGTGGATAAAAATTGGGAGAGACACCCAGGAATGAAGGATTCCAACCCTACACCAGAATACCCAGCCCAGGGTCCCAGTGCCAGGAAGATAAGTCCCCATAACTTCTGGCTGTAAAATCAATGGGGGTTGGGGCAGCAGAAGAAACTACAAGATTCTTAAAGGGCCTGAAAAGGACTTAGGACTTACACAGTTTCCCTCTGGGCTCTAGCATTGAGGCAGCAGCTGTAAGGGCATCTGTGGCCCACAGGGAGTAACTAAAGTATCTGGCATCAGGGCGAGTGCCAGGGACAGCTCCCTCCTGGACAAAACTCCAGAGGCCAGGCAGCAGCCATTGTCCCTTTTCTGACCCTTCCCCAGATAGACCCACAGAGTGGTGACACTGTATCTAAGACTTATCAACCTGGCTCACACAAGTTACCCTGCCCTGACGTATTACCTAAGGCTCTGCCCTGTCTAACTTATGGGTGTGCTTTCCTACCGTAGGCCACACTACTAAGACAAGCAGTCAGAGCAGCTCTACCTAATATATAGAAACAAACCAAGGAGACTGCCAAAATGAGATAAAGGAACATGGCCCATTAAGAAAAACAGAACAAAACTCCAGAAAAGAATGAAATGAAATGGAAATAATGTATCAGATGCAGAGTTCAAAACAGTAGTTGTTAGGATGCTCAAGGAACTCATTGGGTACTTCAGCAGCATAAAAAAAGACCCAGGCCCTGACAGGTGGCACAGTGAATAAGGCGCTGGCCTGCAAACCCAAAGGTCTCTGGTTTGATTCCCCAGCCAGGGCACATAACCAGATTGCAAGCCAGGTTTGTAGCTGGAGGCAGGTGAAAGGCAACCATACATTAATGTTTCTCCCCCTCTCTGCCTCCCTCCCCCTCTCTACAAGAATAATAAATAAAATCTTCTAAAAAAAAAAATTTTAGAAAACTATATAGGAGTAAATTTTCTTCCTAAATTTCATCATTGCTTACCCCTTTTAACCTTAATAATCTGTCATGTCTAGTGTTTTGCATTTGCTTGTTTATGGACCAACCCTAAATCTATAACAGATTGTTTCTTTTTCTTTCTTCCTTTTTTTTTTTTTTTTTTGTTTTTTTGTTTGCTTACCAAACTTTCACCACCAAACATTTTGTAAAACTTTAAAATTTTATTAAAAAACAGAGCAACACATAGGGGTGCATGTATTTTTTTATTGATGTTTTGAGAGCTTTGGATTATATTCCCAGAAGTAGAATCTCTGGGTCAAAAGGGAGTTTCATTTTCAGGGTTTTTTTAGGATACTCCATATTGTTTTCCACAGTGGCTACACCAAACTGCATTCCTACTGACAGTGCAAAAGGGTGCCCTTTTCTCCACACCCTGCCAACACTTGTTTGTTGATTTATTGATGATGACAGGTGTGAAGTAATATCTCATTGTGGTTTTAATTTGCATTTCTCTGATGGCTAGTGATGTTGAGCATTCTTTCACATGCCTTTGGACCATATGCATGGACATATCTTTGGAGAAATGTCTATTTAGGTTTTTTGCCCATTAGCCAAGATTTGAAAACAGCCTAAGTGCCCATCAGTAGATTAGTAGATTAAAAAGCTGTGGTACATTTACACAATGGAATACAGAGCAGTAAAAAAGCAGAAACTCTTACATTTTGCAACAGCATGGGTGGGCCTGCAGAAAATTATGCTAAGTGAGTTAAGCCAGTCACATAATCACACTTATATGTGGACTCTAATGAACCTGTAAACTAACAAACAAAATAGTAATGAAAGTTTACATACATAAAACAGACTGACAGCTATTGGAATGGTGGGAGAGGATGGGATGAAAGGTGGTGAAGAGATTACCCAAAGAATATTTTAGAATCTATGGACACGGACATGGGGATTGGTTTGGGGAGGGAAGAAGGTGAGTCTGGGAGGAAGGGGAAAGGGGGAAATGAACAGGACAACTGTAACAGCATAAACAGTTTTTAAAAATGTATCACAAAACCAAAAGACCCTTGATGATTTAAGTTTCTGCTTGGGTAGACTGACATGGTTCTAGATGTAGAGCTTATTTATTGTATGAAAGGGAGAACCTTCTCTTGAGTGTGTTGGGCATCACCCTGTTACTAAGGAAAGCTATGCTGGCCCTGTTAGGTTGGTGTTGGGGCCTGGAGCTTGCTTACCAGGAACTTCATGAACTGCATCCTAATCTCTCATCGGATCTACTCTACCAGGCTTAACCCCAGCCCTGTCCCTCCCCATCTGTGTGTGGAAAATTGAAGTAGTCTTAGGATCGGAGATGGGATGTTCACCTAAGAAGGGGGAAAGAGCTAGCCAAATCCCTTTCTTGAACCATGGTGATAGAATCATGTACTCCATGATTTTTCTCCTGAGTGTTCGGTGTCCCAGTCAAGGTTTAGAAAACAGTGAGATTCATGTTAACATAAGACAGTAGCTGGAGATAATATGCAATGCTGCCCTTCCTTCCCCATTGTACTACTCTTGGGAATTGGTTATTTCTTCTCTTGGTCTTAACTCTGCCTTGGAATCTATTGGTTAAGGGTACAGATTTAGAAGGCATACAGACACAATTCAAATCTTGGCTCTGCCACCTGAGTTGGCACTAATTACTCCACCTATCAATGCCTTACTTTTCTTACCAGTTAAATGAATCTGATAATAGTACCTACCTCATTGGAATGTCAGGATTAAATGAGTTAATATATGGGATATGGCTCGGGTGAATAATAGTGTGTTTTCATTATCTTCCTCTTCATCATTATTGGCACTTAGAACCAGCTCATTTGAATATAATTCTTAGACTCTAAGACTGTTAAGTATTGGTTGACTTTACAATTTTTTTGTCTTTGCGAACTTTGACTATCTTGATTTCCCCTGGTTCTCTGCTCCTTGAGTTTCAGTATAACTGATTTTAACAATCAAAGGAAAAGTATTTGTTTTTTTCATTTTTGGTTTTTTTTTTTTTTTTTTTGCTATTAATAGAATATTTTAATAAATGTACACTGTGTATATGTGTGTTTAAAATTTTAATTATTCACAGTGAATTTACATTGTGGTAAAGTGACCTGTATTATAGGAGTTCTTTTACAATAAATAGCATGTAATTATGAATTTCATTCTTTTTCAATTAATCTATTTAACCTTAAAATAATTACTGAGACATTTTAGTTATGCTAAATATATTTCACTGTTATAGCTACATGATTGCTTAAATGCAGTTCTGTGAACTGACTAGAAAATATAAGAACCAGATGTTTTTCTCCTTGGGAAAATACGTTTGCTGATTTGTGAGGCAATGGGAACTCAGTGGCTCTTAGAAAACATCTCTCTCTTTGCTTACTACGACCACCAATTCATGATTAAGGACAAGAGGATGGAAGAGGGGTACAAGCACATTTCATCACTCACTCTGAGTCTACCCTGAGCAGCCTTGGCCAACCACTGGCTGACTAGCCACTAGTGGCATAAAATCTAATGGCTCAGGATCTTCTCCTGTTTTATCAAAAATCAGTTATTTTTCCTTAGGAGATTTCTAATAACATTTCCTTTGCCAACTTAATGTTTTGGAAAAGTTAAATAATTTTAGTTTTGTAAGAAGCACATGTTATCTAATGTATGTGTAACCAGCATAATAATTGGAGTTCTTTTATTTCTCTGCTCAGAATTAGTTTCTGCAAAAGTTTACATGCACGTATAAGTACACACATACACACACATTTACCTTAGGGAAGCAGTTACTGGGTAGATAGAAGCAGAATGTCCAAATTATATAGAAACACAAATATACATATATGTGTATTTATGTTAAATGTATACATACTCAAACTTACATGTATATTAGCCCATCTGGAGGAGACAATTATTGTGCAAAATTCTTTTATTAAGCTTTAGTAAAATTAAAAATAGTTTGTTTTTATGTGCTATTGGGAAAGCTTTAGTGGTATTGCTTTAGAAATATTATAAATTCATAAATTGCAAGTATGTACTTTCTTATTGATGTCAAAGAAAACAATATCTTTTCTTACAGGCTGGCATGTATGAAGCGGTTAACGAGGTTTACAAGGTACTTATTCCTATTCATGAAGCTAATCGGGATGCAAAGAAATTATCCACAATTCATGGTAAACTTCAAGAAGCATTCAGCAAAATTGTTCATCAGGTAATGATTGCAACTTCTAGCTTCAGTATAACTGGAGAAAGCTGCCTAAAAGCATTAGTGGTGCATTGTACTGATGTCAACCTAGATTCCATGGAATGACCATTTTAATCAGATTATAAATGAACAGTATCAAAATGATGGTTCAGGACCAAAGCAAGACTCATAAACAAAAAAAGTGAATTTACCTAAAGTAGATGAAAATCATCATAGACTTCCCACATAGCTTTTCCTCTTTTTCTCACTTTTTAATGAATTCATACTAGTTGCCAAATTTTTAAAAATTGAGGTCTGTTTCACAGTGTGAGTTACAATTATTAACCTGATATTTGTTTATTTGTTTTCAAGAGGGGGAGAGAGATGTCAATGTGTGGTTGCCTCTTGCATGCCCCCAACTGGGGACCTGGCCTGCAACCCAGGTATATGCCCTGATCAGAAATTGAACCAGTGACCCTTTGGTCCACAGTCCTGGGTTCAATCCAGTGAGCAACACCAGCCAGGGCTGAACCTGAACCTGATTTTTAAATTGACTTCTATTCCTTGGCTGCCAAAAAAGTTTATATATTTGTTTGTTTTTTATTAAATGATGTAAAAGTTTAATGAACCCATAGTAATTTGTGATTATTTTTCTTAGATGTTTCCATTCAATTACCTTTTGACATATTTCTAATATGAATATAGTTAATAAAATGGTTGTCTTGTGTTTATTTAATTATAATAGTATGGTTTCAGTACTTGTTTATGGAATCCACATGTTATCACAAAAATTAAAATCAAAATAAACTTGGTTTAAAAACAAATTAGACTGTCAGCAGTCGATGTCCCTGAAACTTAAATCCTTGGCTCCATTTAAATTCTCTGAAATATCCTGTTGAGCCTTCTCCTCCTCCACTTTGCTGTTCCCTGTCCTGTGCTGCCCGTGCAATTATCTGCTCCTGCCATCATCTAAGAAGGGAGTGGAATATTGAGTATCCACTGTAGTATTCAGTACTAGTCCTGCTTGATTGTCAGCTTGACCTCCTCTTTCTTGCCATGGACTAGGCTGTTCTAGATGAATTGATATCATCTAAACACTTAACAGTGTTTAAAATAAGGCTGCTTTATTGTTAATCTAGAATTTTATCATCACCTATTAAAATACTGAAAATAAAAAAGATTTACTAGGATTCATAATGATAATAGGTGGGTCTTTTTTATAATCAGCTATACACATACTGTCAAAGCTTCCAGAGCTGTAAACTGCAAATTATATATGTCATGTCTGAAACATCTAGAGTGAGTAGATTCAAGAAACTTTCATCCATTTATACCAAAGGCATTTGAACAAAATTGCAGTTTCCATTCCAGTTTACCCTGGGTAGTTCAGTGAAGTACAGCTGAGCTTAATTAGATATCTAATTTAGACACAAATGGAACAAGCAGTTGGCTTTCTTGCCCACCCAAAAAAAAAAGTGTACTTTCACTTTTAAAGATTTTAGCAGGTGAAATTTTATCTGTTAGGTTTGAAACAAGTAATTTATTAAGTTTGATCAGAGATCTTAAAAGTGGAAGAATATGGTCTTTAAAAATATACTAGTGTTTTCTATTTATGGAGAAGAATTTATATATGGTGTCTTTGCACTACTGACCTTCCTTTGGCCTTTTTAAATTCTTTTTAAACAGTTTTTTTTATGACCTGCCCTTTTTTACTTTTTATTATACAGAGTACTGGCTGGGAGGTAGGTAATGTTTTAGTTAGTTAAAGACACTAATTGATTTGATCAGATTTCTTATGCCAATGCTTTGCCCACATGTGCTAGCTGTGGGTATTCTGTTGCTATCTGCTATGAACTGAATTCATTAACCAAAGAAATGTTGTTAAAGTACTGGACGTTATTTTTTATTTTATTTTTTTAATGATTAAGAGGTATAGGTAGTGCATGGAAACCCATGTTATACTAATGAGATTCTTTGGTAAATGAGCCACTTTGTCATCACATTAGTTTGTTTTTATCCTTTGAAGCATTTTCTTTCATCAACATTTACACACAGATTTCTTTTTTTAACCATATTGTTTCACCACATTTTACAGAGGTCGATTTATATGTTATTGCTCAGAGGTGTAAATAAAAAACACTGTACTTCATCTGCTCTAAGATGCCATCAATTGTAAGACATCCCATTATTTTGTGTGCATTTAATAAAGAAAACAGAAGCCTGTAAATTAAACCTCAACATCCCATCAGTTGAACAATGAATGCCAACTAGAGATATTAAAATGTGGGCAAAAAAAGGTGCATCTTAGAATTGATGAAGGAATGTGTTAATTTGACCTTGAGTCACTTCATGGTGATTCCTAAGCGCTGCTGAGGGAAGAAATTTACTTCTGTCACCTAAATTGTTTTGGGAGAGGACTAAAGAGATCAAGAGAACTTACAATTTAGTTTGACCTCATATTCTGACAGTGTTTGATAATTAGTGTTGAATGAAAATTACGGGTGCTTCCTTTTATGTTGTGATTAGGCTCATGAAAATTTTTATATAAACCAAATCTTACCTGAAAAATGCCAGGAAGAATTTGATTACCATTGTTTTAAAATTTTCTTTAAAGGAAGGAATTCTATAAAATGTTTTAAAATTTATTTTGATGAGGTAAAGCAAGGTGTTAATAAACCAGACTTATTTAAAGCTAAGTGTACCTGTCAAGTTTACGTGGACTAAACAGCTTAGGCTTTTCTCTGCTTGGTTTTGTATCAAAATCCTTGTTTTGGGACCCAAACAGAAAACCTTAGGAATAAATGTTACATTACTACTGCTTTTTCTTCTATTTCTGAATTGGTCCCCACCTTTTGCTTTTGTCCTTTTACACCTATCTTAATTCTCCTGATTAAACGTGTATGACTTTATTAATACCCAGTATGGAATCCCTCATTTCTGGGTCTCTATCAAGACACATATAATGAGACTTGCCGTGGTTACCTATGAGTGATGAAGTTCCTTATGGATTTTCTATCATGAAATGGAATTAGTTGAAAAGTAAGCATAAAAGAAGATATGTGGAACCTCTGAGCAGTTTATTACTAGTCTGCTTGATGCTAAATCGACCCCTGAAAGGTATACTTTTCACTGGTTATGAAATTAATGTCATTCTGTCATCATGTTTACTGCATGGTAAAAGTCACACAGACTTTATTTTCCTGTTTATATCTTGTCACTGCCTTTCACTGGACCTGTAGCTTTGTAGCTTCTAAAATTGTTGCACGCTTGGTTTTGCTTTTTCCCTTGTTAAACTTAAATGGATGCTTGCATTTTAAAAATGTGTTTGCTACCATTTGCTGCTTATTTGTTTTGAAATTTCCCTAATTAAAATGCTTTCTGTTTTCTCTTCTCTCTTGCCCCTGGTTGCTGACCCTACTCCCTACTTTTACTATTGTCTATTGTGGTAAGTTTCTATCTTGTGAATTTTTTTCTTTTTGACTTGAAAAACTTCAGTAATTTCATTTTTTCTAAAAAACTATGTTTTCTAGCTAATTTCCTAGTAGTCCCAAAGAACTCTCACTGGGTTACAATTTAGTAAGAATAATTGATACATTGTAGAATGACTCTTTGACTTATAAGAAAAGCCTTCTGAACTTATATATTAGCAATGTGTTTCACTTTTCATTATGCTCCTTAACTTGGTACAAATTGTTTCAGTTGGCAAAACTTTTCCTGTGTGTGTGTGTGTGTGTGTGTGTGTGTGTGTAAAAGGTAACTCTAAAGCTTGACGCTTAGCAGTTTGTAAAGTACTTACCGTGCAAAATAGCAAATCGTGGACCCTTCACAAATCACGGTGGCTGTCAGTCTGCTGTGCCTGTTCCAGTACCTTGATGGCTGTTTACTGTTCACTTTTTTTAAAAACAATTTTTATTCTCAGTTTTACCATATTCTTTTTTTTTTAAAGTTTTTTATTTATTATTTTTAGAGAGAGGGGAAGAGGTGAGGAAGAGAGGGAGAGAAACATCAATGTGTGGTTGCCTTTTGTGTGGTTGCCTTTTGCGTGCTCCCAGCTGGGGACCTGGCCTGCAACCCAGGCATGTGCCCTGGCTGGGAATCGAACCAGCGCTCTTCTGGTTCGCAGGCCTGCGCTCAATGCACTGAGCCACACCAGCCAGGGCTACTGTTCACTTTTATTCTTTTCTTTTCCCCAGTCTATTTTTTTTTTTTTACTAATGCAAATAAAATATGCTTTAATCATTTCTTATAATTGCATTTTAAAATATTTTATGAAAAAGTTTGAGTTTCTGTATGGAAATTTTTATAACCTCATATTTTGTATATTTCATTTTAAAGATTTTATCTATTTCTTAGAGAGGGGGGAGGGAGGGAAAAAGAAAGGGAGAGAAATATGAAGGTGCAAGAGGTACATTTCGTGGTTGCCTTCTATACACCACCAGCTAGGAGTCTGGCCCTCAGTCTAGGCATGTGCCAGGGCAATATGATTCATTTTGAAAAGGTACATTTAGTTCTTTACCGAATAGCCTCAATTTATATTTCCAGTAGAGGACAGTGTTATAAGATGGAGGAAGACAAAACATTGGGAGAGAAATACCAAGTAATTACTCAGGGGAAATTCTCAAAAATTCTCAAGAGAAACATCAGAGAAGTGTAAGATGGTTTATGTTTATTTCCTGGTGTTTGTATACCAGAATATGGAGTAAGTGTATTATATAGCTTTATAAAGAACTTGGACTAGGGTGTCACATATATTGGGACCCAACTCCCAGCTCCATCACAGTATGATCTCCAAGTATTACCTTGGACAAGCTACTTTTCCTTATCCTAGAGTAAGGGAGGAAATAATGGTGCCTTGCTCAGAGCTGTGAAAGTTGACATAATGCATGTTAAATGGCTAGGCAGTATCTAGCACATGCTAAGTAATTTTAAAATGTTGGAGATTATTATTTTTGTTATTACATTTATTATTATCATTTTTGCTGTTACTCAAAATCCTAACAGAATTTGGTTAATAAAATCTAAGAGGTGTTCTGTTCCCAAGTTGAGAACTGTGGCAGAATAAACTGAGGAAAGGTTATGTGTTCTAATGAGTAGATCTAATAGAAGGGAAGGGAATTACCACTGTGAAGCACTGTTATGCCTATATAGAAATACATTAACATGAAGCAAACATAGTGGAATACAACTGGGGGAGGATAAAAGAAATTAATAGAAATATTGTCATGTGGAAATATATAACCAGCTCAGCAGAGCATTTCTAACAAAACACAGATTTAAAGAACTAGAAGAGCTTTTAAGATACAATTTTAAGATATATTTGTCATAGGAAATTTCAACCATTAGAGACATGGATAGATGAATAGATGAATTTCCTTGTCTGGGACATAGTTTCCTCACCTGTAAGATTGTGAATTAATGAGCATATTTGCTAATGAAGAATAAGTTGAAGTGTGGGAATGATGTTCAAAGAGTTTGTAACGGAAAAGGAAGATAACGTTAGAAAAACATAGGCTACATTTTAGGAAGGTAGATTTTTTAAAAAAATCAAAGGGAAAATAGATATCATCCTGTGCTCCTAAGTTCTGAAGAAAAATAAGGATGAAGTAATGTTTTTCCTAAAGATGAAGCTATGTGTTGTTTTTAGGAACCTGATAGGGTCAGTGGTGTGACACTAGAGAGCTCTAAATTGAAAATAAATGTACTCAGACTCACTTTTTTTTCTCTTATGCTACTTCCTTTCCCACTTTACTATACACACATTCATTTTCAGTTGCAGGAATTCCATATAGTTACCTCTTTGACCCTACTCGCCCTTATTCTGTCTGCTTCAGTCACTCTGGCTACCTTCCTGTTCCCCAAACACACTAGGTCTACTTCTGCCCTTGGGCCTTTCTCTGCCAGGAACCCACTTCCCCCAGAGACCCGTATGAATAACTCTCACCTCCTTCATGATGAGAACTGTCTTGACCACCCTCTTTGTCTCTTTAGTTCATTGATGCATCACAAATGTCTAGAATAGTTTGCTCACACATAGTAGGCACTTAAATATGTGAATGGATGGTTTCCCTTACATACATTCTGTTTCATGACCTTGTATTTTTCTTTCTGTTTTTTCTTTCTCTGCTGCAGTGTCCCTTGCTTTAATCCCACATCAACTATTATTTTTTTTTAAGATATTATTTTTAGAGAGAGGGGAAGGGCAAATGGCAGAAAGGGAGAGAGACATCAATGAACAGTTGCCTTTAACCTGCCTTAAGCTATAGACCTGGCTGGAGACCTGGCTTGCAACCTGGTTATGTACCCTGACTGGGAATCGAACCCGCGGCATTTGGGTTGACAGGCCAGTGCCTTATCCACTATGCCACCAGCCAGAGCTCCACTGTTCTTTCTGTGAATTGTAGAACCTTGTCTGTGAGTCACCTCCTTTGTGAGCAGGCTCCAATAGGATTCATGGTTCTTGGTACAACTTTTTAATTATAGCACACAACCTTTTGTATTGTAATTATTTGAATACATTTTTTTTTTTCTTCTCTTGAGGAGCTAAATCTTATTTTTATATTCTTATTACTGATGAATTGTAGCTAACATACCATAAACGGTGTCTTTGCTCAAACTGAATATTAATTTGGAAAATAAATAAATAGTTGTAAAGGGGTGATCAGTAGTTCGGTTTTCGGGTGCATAAATAAAATTCTAGTCCAGGCCCAGGAAGGCCGTGAGCCTTTATTGGTCAGACCTGATCATAGCCGTATTGTGTCTCTTTCTGAGTGAGATACCATACTTTAAAAGGTGGCACTGAAAAACAAATACAATGAAAATAGGATAGTGATTACTGTCATGAAGATGATTGAGAACTGGAAAGTGTAGCTGAAGGAAATAAATAATAAGTGTCTTTACATATTTGAAAGGTCACAATATTGAGGATTTGAAATAGTGTTTTATATTCTTTTATTATTGCTCTATTACAGCTGTCCCAATTGCCCCCCCATCTCTGCTGCCCCGCCCACCACCACCCCTACCCTCCCGCCCTGCTCCCACATGAAATGGTGTTTTAAATTGGAAACCTCTGAGAAGAATAAAAATCATTTTAATTTGTAGAAATATTTATGTATATGACATTTTTGAAAAGTAATAGTCACAAATCTTTAGTTTTCTCAAATATTTCCTCTTTCCCATGTAGTGCTTACTTTGTTCTTTGATTATGTCAAAATTTGTTGTTATTATATTGTTCCATTACTGTGTTGGTTTTAATCATAATCTTGATTTAGTACATTTGGTCTATCTAGAAAGATATTTTTGCTATAGAGATCAGTTATTTTTAAGTCTGTTAAATTTTGAAATCACTTGTGAAAAAATTTAAATAATAAATCTCAAGTTTCTTTTAACTCCAGAGACTTTAAAAAAAAAAAAAAAAAACACCATTATTTCTTCTAGCCAAAAATGTGGGGTATTTTTAGTCACTTTTTTTATTATTATTATAAAACTGGTAAATTTAAGGCTCAAAGTTCCCCATTTTGCTTGATTATTAAGTGGTAAATTTAAGGCTCAAAGTTCCCCAATTTGCTTGATTATTTGTGACATTTCTGACTTATTTTACGTGCCCTTTTGCATATTTCAATAAGAACTCAGTACAGGAAAAATAAATACAGGACAGGTTAGGCTTAAATACTTAATGTGTCTGTGTATGTAGGAGCCACTACAAAATTCTTTTGAAGTATCTGTATCTAAACTGAAAGAATTGCATAGAAAGCTTCCAACTATTTCATCTTTGTTGAAGGAATCTGTTTCCAAATGTGTGCAAGTAACTTAATGTACTTCATACTTGAAATGAAGGTGTGGTTAATGTAAGCAGTGGGTGGTCTGGGGACTGTAGAATAACCAACTCTTCTCAATTTTTTTTTTCCTTTTACCTTTCAGTCTTACATTTCCCACTTTGTATTCCATTTTAGTTATCCAAATAAAAAGGTTTTATTGTCACAGGGACACTGATTGTAAATTTTTGCTTTAGTGCTTCTGGATGGTCTTGACACTTACTGATGGTGGTCTGCTCTATGCCAGGTGCTGTACTTGGCTCTTACCTTTTATGATCTGATTTAATATAGGTAAAGAGATTATGTAAGGCTGTTAACTAAAAATGTTAGTGTTTTTATATACTATGCTCTGCTTTCAGGTCAGTTAAGACACAGTTTGTATTATACCAAGCATCTTTTCATGCAACAAGGAAAATAACTGAATTTATTCCAAATGCATGGACTTAAGACATAAACCAACATGAAATAATCAGTTGGTACAAACCTTAAAAAACATATACCATAATGTTTTATTCACTTGGTGAGAGCCCAATTACATTTTAAATTATATTCTAACAAATGTTATTTGTTAGAAATAATTTTTTTTAATTTTTAAATTTCTTTTTATTTTAAAGGTTTTATTTTGTTATTTTCAGAGAGGGGTAGGGAGAGAGTCAGAGAGGGAGCGAAACATCAGTGTATGGTTGTCTTTCACCTGCCTCCAGCCACAGACCTGGCTGGAGACCTGGCTTGCAACCTGGTTATGTGCCTTGGCTGGGAATCGAACCAGTAACTTTTGGGTTTGCAAAACAGCTTCTTATCCACTGAGCCACACCAGCCAGGGGCGAAATAATTTTTTAAAGAAAGAAAGATTATTTGCTTTGTTTTTACCTTCATTTGAGAAATAATAAAATATTGCAATTTTGAATTAAACCTTTTTGCAATGTTTCGGGAATGTTATACTACAGTAATCTAAACACAGTGTGAAAAACAAAAAACTTCGTATTAAAGTTTCTTTATTTTCCTAAACCTAGGATGGTAAGCGGATGTTTGGCACCTATTTTCGTGTTGGTTTTTATGGAACCAGGTTCGGGGATTTGGATGAGCAGGAATTTGTTTACAAGGAGCCCGCGATAACCAAACTTGCAGAGATATCTCACAGGCTGGAGGTGAGTGCCGGGGTGACTCGTCCTGTGCCAGCCTAAATCTGCAGTGAGGAACAGACACTTAGATCCAGGCCTCCTCATTTACTCATCCACATCCTGCCAAATTCACTACTCCTTTAGATAATAAAGAATTTTGATAAGTATAATAATATTCTTTCAGATATTTCAAATCTTGTACAGCAACAGTAAAAATAATATTTGTTATTTTTTAAGACTATTTCACCCATATTATAGAAACCCCTGTACCCTTCAGAGTTACTGTGCCTTGTGGGGAAATGTATATCGTATTGTCCACATTTTGTGGGAAAAGGAATATGGAACTAAGTGGCAACTGATGATGGAACTAAAACCCCAAAAACTTCTGACCCAAAAGCTTTATCTCTTTGGTTTAAGTGATTTCCATTGAGACATCTTTAGAACTTAAAAACCTGAAATCACACTTTGGAAACACTTTTTGGAATCCCTTAACTTTTATCTATAAAGTTTCTTAATTTTTACCTTCGGTGATGAATTTTCATACTCACAAGGCTAATTAAGCTTTTCTGCTGTAGTTACCCTTTCTGACCCTTCGCTACCCTTGCACTCAAAGTGCGGTTCAGGGACCCGGAGCATTGGCATCACCTATTTGAAATGCAGAATCTCAGGCCCTGCCCCAAGCATTTTAAATCAAAATCTGCATTTTAACAAGATCCCTGGGTGATTTTTATTCACCTAAGAGGTTGAAAAGCGCTGCTCTAGGTTTGTTTTTATTCTCAGCTGATGTTATCAATTTCTCAATTATTATGTTCTTATTGGTGACTTTACTCAGCTCTGCTTCCATAGATTGGCTTAAACTGTGACTTTGTATTTCAAGAGACTAGGTAAGTCTTGGGAAATACTAATTGAGATAATACTTTCAAACTTAATCATAAGAAATATCTTTGAGGGAAGACTAAGGTTTCTCCTTTGAAGATTCAGATTTCATTTTTCCTTTTAAATAACTTTATTCATTGCCCAAGCTGCTCCTCAATGTCATATGGAAAAGTTAATACATTCTTGACCCAGGGTTGCCTTTTCAAAATTTAAACCTATATAAAACATCAACAGATTAGTATTTTATTTGAAAATTCTGGCACATTACATTAAGTAATTCATAAAAATGAATGCTAGTTCATTGACTCATGTCTGCAAGGAATCAGGCCACATTAAACTCAATAAAAAGTCCTGTACATCAGGGATACTGAGTTTTCTTTTGCTACTGCTTTCTGTTCTCTCTCTCTCTCTCTCTTTCTTTTCTTCTTTTTCTTTTTTTTGAGGATCCTCCTATGGAATCCTATATTTTTACTGAAGAAAATTGTTGTTTTCTTCTATTCTTTATTTAAAGAGGGTAGGTGGGGATAATACTAAATAAAAATGGACTGAGATAGGGCTAATTTGTACGCTAAATATAATGTACTTGGTAGTTATTAACATGGTTGTGCAAACTAATTTTGCTCAGGAGTCTTTCTCAGAGGCTTCTCTTTAATATTGTTAACGTCTTGTAAAAATTTCTTTTCCTTTATTGTAGGGATTTTATGGAGAAAGATTTGGAGAGGATGTGGTTGAAGTAATCAAAGATTCCAATCCTGTAGACAAGTGTAAATTAGATCCTAACAAGGTATGGTTGATTAGACTATAATGACACATAGGCATATTTCTGAGACTGTGATTTTGTTGGAGAAAGACTGAATGATGATTTAACAGTGAGAAAATGAAGGACTTTTTCCTTTCCCAGGCATATATCCAGATTACCTACGTGGAGCCGTACTTTGACACGTATGAAATGAAGGACAGAATCACGTATTTCGACAAAAATTATAATCTTCGCCGTTTCATGTATTGTACACCCTTTACTTTAGATGGTCGTGCCCATGGGGAACTTCATGAACAATTCAAACGAAAGACCATTCTGACTACTTCTCATGCTTTTCCTTATATTAAGACAAGGGTCAATGTCACTCACAAGGAAGAGGTCAGTTCACAAATGGGGAAACAGAATTAATGAAACAAATGTGGATGTACCATTTTGTACCAACCCTCACATGGTAACATACTAGCACTTTGCCCAGTTTTGAGTCATTAACTTTTTTTAAAGATTTTATTTATTATTTTTAGAGAGAGGAGAAGGGAGGAAGGAAGAGAGGGAGAGGAACATCAATGTATGTATGGTTGCCTTTCACCTGCCTCCAGCTGAGGACCTGGCTTGCAGCCCAGGCATGTGTACTGACTGGGAATTGAACAGACAACCCTTTGGTTCGCAGGCTGGTGCTCAGTCCACTGAACCACACCAGCCAGGGCTTGATTCATTAACTTTAAGCTTCTTTTCTAAGTCCTGAGTTCACCCTCACCTTTTACTTTGGAAGGGTGGTTTGTTTTTCATTAAGGCGTCCAAAATTTGGAATTGATTGTTAGATGACAGTTTACAATTGGTCTCCAATTTTTATCTTATTTTCATTGATTATATATAAAGCTCATTACATAGTTTTCTTTCAGTACAGTTACCTAATAGATGTTATTTTATCCAGATCATCTTAACACCAATTGAAGTTGCTATTGAAGACATGCAGAAGAAGACACAGGAGTTGGCGTTTGCAACGCATCAGGATCCTGCAGATCCCAAAATGCTTCAGATGGTACTCCAGGGGTCTGTAGGCACAACCGTGAATCAAGTTAGTGCTTTCTGTGTTTGATTTAAGTTACAAATTTGGAATGATTTTATTTTTACATTTTGCAAAGATCGCAAATAAGAGCCAAAACAAATGGAAAACATTTATGTTAGAATTGGTTGCAAAAGACAAAGTCTAAGTGAAGGTAAACTGAAAAACAAAAAATTTCAGTATAATCTCAGTTGTAAAGGTTTTCTCACCTACCTTCTGTCCTGCCTCTGTCTTTCTACCTATTGTTCTTAAACATTTCCTTAAGAAGGAACTGATTCACTTAAAATAGCCTCTCCTTTAAAAGCTTGTACTGAAAGAATGCACTTCAAACAGGAGTGCCCATTTTCAGGGCTATGCGCATGCTCTCTCTCATACTCCCTGATGTTATTTTTCTTCTGATCTCCACAACCAACTGGGAGGAGTAAATAAGTAATGTGGAATCACATTGAAATTTTTAATAGTATATGTACACAAAATATTACTGTTGATTTGTCATATGTAGATTAGAAGGCATCCCCATTATCTCTTTACAGAAAACCCAGACAGGCTTCGAGTAAGATTTCACATAATATGTCTTATCCTATTTTTTAAATTAGAACAACAAAGCCAGAACCAAAACTGAATGCTTTAAAACCTTTATCCCCTAAAACATACATGATTTGTAGGATTTATTTCCAAACGATACAACTTGCAGAAGATTGTCTTCTTTAATTCACAGTGTTGGGAACACATTTGGAATCCTGAGGAACTGTTTCAGGAAACCAAGTCTAATTAATACTCTGGAATAACAATTGACTGCCGGTAGCCCAACAACTTTTACATTGAGGATAAATTTTAAAATGTAGAAAATACGAAGCAAAATGCATTAATGAATACAATAGTCATTCCTTGAGCTCTTACTCTACCTTGAAAGATGAACAATAATTTAAATGCAGTAGGCAAGAATAAAGATTTGACATTAGGAAAAAGTATTATAAAAACATATTGCCAAACATATTGCCAAAATCTGTCTCTGAAGAGTTTTGAAAGAGGCATAGACATATGCATTCAGCTTAAATGCAGCCATCTCAGTGCTAAGAAACTCATTCTGGTAACTTACATCTCTAGTATTTCAGAGAAGACAAAACATACCACTTGTTTTGTTTTGTTTTGTTTTTAATTTTACAGGGGCCTTTGGAAGTTGCCCAGGTTTTCCTATCTGAAATACCCAATGACCCAAAACTCTTCAGACATCACAATAAACTGCGACTCTGCTTCAAAGATTTTACTAAAAGGTATTCAAAGCTTCCTACATAATGATCTTCAGTTGGGAATGTCCAAAACCACAATGCAGGAGTCTAAAGGGACAGTTGAAAGGGAAAATATAGGAAAATGGTTGACAGAGAAAAACAGTATGTGTATTTCTCCAGTTACATAGATTTTTAAATGTTTTCTTAATATTATTTTAATTTTCTACAGAGGCTTTGTATATCTTTTGATTTATTTCTTGGTATTTAATACTTCTATGTTTTTGTTAATGGCATCTTTTAAAATTTGTGTTTTACTGGCATACAGAAGTACATTTGAGTTTTATATATTTTACATATTTCCAAACTCATGTGTAAATTCTAATAATCTGTAGAATGTTTTTACAGTGACGCGCGTAGAACCTTTGGCACTGTGTTGAACGGTGATGCAGATTGAGGCTTCATTTTCATGCTCCCTATCTAAAAGGAAATGTTTCACCATTGAGTGTAATGTTTATTTCAGGGCTTGTTTGGAAGTTTTTTTGCAGATACTTTAATTAGATAAAAATGCTCCCACCTATTTGTAGTTATGCTAAGAGTTTTTGTCATGATAAATTTAAAATTTTTATCAGTGGGGTCTGTGTGTGTATAATATTTGGTAAAACATTTTCCTATTATTTTACTTGGAAATTTACAACTATTTTTATAGGTGAGATAAGAAAATTGAATTACAATTTTTTCTTGTATTCCCCATTAAGTTTTTATATCCAAACCTTGAAAAATGAGTTGCAAATGCTTTTCAGGAATACTTCTTTTCTTCCTCTATACTCTGGATTTATATATTCTTTTTTTTTTCTGGATTTATATATTCTGACATAATTGTTACACTGGGATTTTTCTGTCCTTACAGTTTTGGTAGGATTGACATGTTGACGTTTTCTTTGTGAATAGATTTATAACTTGACTGACTTGATGGTTTTAGGATTATTCATGTTTTTTTCAAATGAATCTGTTTTGGTAAATTGTATTAATTATAAAAGTATTATTTCAGATTTATTTGCATGAAGTTGTGCGTATCCTCTGTACCTTTATAAACTT
The DNA here is from genome assembly GCA_004026585.1 of Noctilio leporinus. Taxonomy (NCBI): domain Eukaryota; kingdom Metazoa; phylum Chordata; class Mammalia; order Chiroptera; family Noctilionidae; genus Noctilio; species Noctilio leporinus. Next base: position 19,550 of record PVIW01012718.1, read on the forward strand.
CTTCTGTATTTGACCTTATGTCTCATTTTCAATCTCTAGTAAGATAATTAGCCTTCCTCATTTAATCTTGCCAGTGGTTGTTTTTCTTTTCCAAAGAACCAATGTTTGCATTTCTTGATATAGCACCGTCATACTTTTAAATTTATTTCCTTCCTTATATTTCGAGATTATTCTGTTATCTCTAGGCTGCCTAGTTCTTCGTTTTTAGCGTCTTCTAATCTGAGCATTTAAAGCTCTACATTTTCCCTTGAGCATCCCGTTAGCTACATTCTGCAAGTTGTGATATATAACATAAGTCTTTTAATATCCTCTCATTGGTCAGAATTCAGATATTGTTTCAATATCTGAATAAATTGGTATCAAGAAGTATTCATTTAAGAAACATTTATTTGAACACAGGCAAACCACTGTGCCAGATGCCATCTGTGCCTCGTAAATGAGACTGGCTATCTCCCTTAAGAGCTTTTGATGTCGTGGTGGTACCAGGGGGGGAAAGAATGGCTTCAGATTTAACATTTAAAAATATACAATTTTCATTGAATAAAAATACATAATTTTCAATTAAATGAACACTGGAAGTGTATGTTAATTTTTAAGGAACTCAGTTGATCATCTGTTCCCTGATACAAGACAAGGTATTTAACATTCCACCGAGAATGTCTTCATCACGGTGAATATATACAGAACACTAAGCCTCCAAACTGTGCCAGAAGAAGTTTTTTGACAACACACTGTTTTTCCTAGGTGTGAGGATGCCTTAAGAAAAAATAAGAGCTTAATTGGACCAGATCAAAAGGAGTATCAAAGAGAACTAGAGAGAAACTATCATCGCCTAAAAGAGGCCCTGCAGCCTCTGATAAACAGAAAGATCCCTCAGCTATACAAGGCAGTATTGCCTATCACCTGCCACAGGTATGCTTATTTTTCTGTGATTTTGGGTATGTTTGGGAAAATAAAATCTGCTTGAATTATTTAAGAGTGAAGTAGTGTAACTCCTATTACATGGTTTCAGATATTGTGTCTCCTGACAAGTTCAACTAGTGTAAACCTTTTCTTACCTCTACCTGAACCAGCCACCAGGACAAGCCAGTTCTTTCTGTAATTCAAGAATCACAAAGTACGCATACTAACCAGGACACCACACGTAAGAAGTCTGGACCATTAACACTATTTCTTTTCAAGTCCTGTCACACTTCCTGGTATTTTTGTGGGAAAATTTGCAGGAACATATCAGGAGCCAGGTATTTATTTCTCTCAGACCTGACAGTAAATAGTATGCAGTGTTCTAGATTTGTGTCAAAAGAGGTAGTCACATTGAGTATCAAGAAGGCTTCAGTATTTTTTCTCCACTTTCTAAGTGTGACACACAAAGTTAGAAATGGAAATAACTTGGAATTTTCCACAGCTGATCCTAGTTGTACTCGAGCAGGTAATTTAATACAATTTTTAGATTCCTTTAGAATTTCTTACCTTGAAAACGTTGTTGTGGACATTAAATGGCATGTAAATTTCCAAGGCTGGTGCTTAACATTTTACTTTTTAGTACCTGAATTCTGGAGAGGGCATAGTAACTGCTAAAGGTAAACTGCTGCTTTTGCATTTTTAAATACAAATGTAAATGTAACTTGAACTATTGTGGCACCAATAGCGTACCACCCTATTCTTTGGATTAGTGATAGGAAAACCATTAAATTGTACTTACCTGATTAATAGTTGGAAGGCCTTTGAAGTTGCTTATAAGAAAACAATGAAAATGCATTTGATAGTGTAACTATAATATACCACCAAAAAATAGTTAAATTGGTGATTTGATCATCTGGAAATTGGGCCTTGTTCTTCAGTAATCTAATATTTCTGCACATTAGACTGCTGGACAAAATTATATTCATTCAAAAAATGTCTAAGTGCCTGTTGTCATGTCCCCTCCAAGAAGCATGTAGATTATCTGAATTTATTCCACAATGTACAGAAATGGGGACCAGAGGGCCTGTTTTAGATTCTTCCTCTGGTAAAATATTATTTTGCTTCCACCACCCTATACTGATGCAAGCACCCTAGGTGATTTCCTCTTAGCACATTGTTGACTGGCAACTTTATATGAAAGCAATCCCATGTCACAGGCTATTTTTTCATAATTGAATATGAAAATGAAACAATCTAAATGTACTTTGATGTACTTTCTTTATACATAATATGTTGAAATGAAACTTTGTACATATCTTCTATATAACTTTTTTTTTTTTAATAAATTTTAATAGCTTTTTTGGTACAATAAACTGTATAGTATGCACCTGTGTGCAATGGTACACAACAGGTTTTGCAAATAGTTTCACTATGCTTTCCTTTTGAAGAGCATACTCTGCATGACTGTTTTTCCTAATATGTGATCTTTTAGTTTTCCTGAAAGCCTGAAAGGTGAACCTCTGTAAGGAGCTCTTTTAGAGATTCCCGAAGAAGTGCCAGGTTCTACGCTACATTCATTTGAATCATCGGTTATCCATTCCCTGGAAACTTTCAGTAGAAATTGTATCTCATTTGATTTAATGAATTGTAATTAGAGTAAATTTTGAATGCATTAAATAAAGCATCAAAAAGAACGCTACTTTTTTTTATACCATTTTAAACATTTTCATAAGAGTCTGCTGTTCACCAAATACTGGTCTGCTTGATCAACCCCTTTCATGAATTTGTTGTAATCAAGTATGCATGTGGGTATAACTAGAATTCATAGAATCCATAGAATTCCTCTTTCGCTTTCCAGTGGATCTCATAAAAGCATCGTGAATAGTTGAGATCATATGCACTAGCCTTTCGTATTTCCATGTGATAAGAAAAATGTGTCCTTTCCATAAAAATGTCATTTCCCCTCTCCGAAGATGCTTTGATTTTTCTTTTAGCTCTTTTAACAAGCCATGAGTTACCCTTATAGTACCACAGACCAGTGTTTTCTTTTTCAATAATATTTCAACAGCAGACATATATTATCGTAATTATCCTGGTAAACATGATGCCAAGAATAAAGATGGCTCTAAGACAGAGAATATAGTTTCTTGTAGCTTTTTGCCTTCACCCAAATAGATTTCAAAAATGCAAATGTAGCCAGTCTCACTTTCACAAAGCATTCTCACTAAAATTCCATATTTGGTTATCTATGCTGGATTATATGTTCTGAAACTGATACACCCTTTGTATGGTATCATTGCTTCATCTAGGGATAATTCCTGTTTAGGTCTATACAAAGACTGATATATTGGAATAAAGTAACCCAAAAGACCCCTAATTTTGTAGTTGTCTTCATTAGAAGTAGCTTGTGAATTATCACTAACATGAAAATAAGTAAGGATTTACTTTTTTAAACCTCATTCTAGTCATAGTTTTAGGAAATATGGGTACTTCAAGCAAATGGTCCATTGACCAGTAATCTCTAATGTGATTTTTTTGTTTTTCCCATGAATATCAATTAACAGAGAAACTTCTTCATATTACTAGTGGTAACTTCCATCCATAGTTAAAGTTTTAGCAGATGTTTCATAAAAGTTTTCCATTTGCCAGTGGTATCAGTTGGTTTGAGGAACAATTAAATTTAAAAACTCCTTATCTAAAAGTAAATCCATCACTTCACTGATACCCTGTGGATCACTAAGTTCAACAGTTATATCAGAAATATTTGTATAATCTTCCAAGGTTGGTGCGATGTCATTTTCTGTCCACTGTTCTTCAAAATCACTTTCACTATCAGATTCTATCACATTTCTTTTTTGTCATTTTGATGGCATAATATCAAATTCATAACTATATTCTGATAGACTGTCATCTTCTTATCACTATTATATGGTTCAGAGTCACTCAATCAAAAAATGTCTGCAAATAATTCATTGAAAAATTCTTCACTGTCACAATGCATCATATTTGAAATTGTTGATACTAAAATTGTGGTAAAAACCTGGAATACCTAGAAAAATAATTTTCTTATAATAAACACTATTGAATACAATTAAGAAAACATTTTCAAAATACTATATTACTTTCAATTTTAAAAACTGTATAAGCTAATGCAAATGCAAACTTGAGTTTAACTCCTTATGGGTCAGCGTTTGGGTTTAAAAACAGTTTTTTCATGACCAGTCAACAATGTGTTAAAATTCCCAATGGGAAGCAAGTCCCCTCCACTTTTGGCTTCTCCTTTAATCGTGTTGGAATTTCTGCCTCCTTGCTGCCTCTGACCCCTTCCACCAGTCTATATATTCTGGTTAATGGTCCCGGAATGCAGGAGCTGGGTCCCTGAGGTTGTCAGGCAGTTTCTCAATGCTTTCCTCACTTTCTTCCAGCCTTGCCAGCCCTTTTCAGTGGAAAGACTATTCTTATCTGAAAGCTGCTTTCCCTTACACTGTTACCCAGAGTTTTGCCTTCTCTATGATTGTGGTCAATCCTCCAAGCTTTTCAGTTCCTAATGTTTGCAGAAAGTGTTTTTAGTTTTGGAAAAGCTCTTTATAAACGTTGTGTAGCTTTTTTTTTTTCCTTGTGTAGCTTTTAATACTGCTTTCTCGAAACCAAAAAAAAAAAAAAAAGAGAGAGAGAGAGAGAGAGAAAGAGAGAAAGAAGAGCACCCTTTGAGATTCAAAGCTGAACACTTTTCAGTACCTACCCTCTCTCCTTTATTGAAGATTGTAAATCTCAGAGCTTAACCTAAATAGCAGGAAGGATAAGCAAAAGAAATTGATTTAAGGATTAAGGAAAATACATTAAGTGGTATTGAGGAAGATTATTACCTTCACTATTAACACCTTCAGAGCTTAGAAAAATCAAACTTAGAATTTGAAATTTTTGTTTTGCTGATATACAAAATCTGAATTATAAGGTATTAAGATAGTGGTTCTCAAAGTGCAATCTGGGATTCCTGTGGGAGGGGGTCCCTGAGACCCTTTCAGGAAGTTGCTGAGTGAAAGCTAATTTTCTTTTAATACCAAATTTAACCTTTTCGCTGTCATTCTATGAGTACTGACTAGTTTTCCAGACACTACATTGCAAAATTGAGAACCTAGACCTTCTATTAAGTCAGACATTAAATACATAAGCATGCCAGTCTCCTAAAATTTCTTGCAGGTTATTTTTAATAAACAATGCTTTTTATGTAATGGGTTATTCTGCAAAAGTTTTAATTTTTCTTAGTTTTAATTTCTAATCTGGGATCTGTAACATAAACAAAAGCTTCCTGGGGTCCTCAAATTTTTAAGTGTAATAAAGAGCTAGCCCTGGCTGGTAGCACAGTGGATAAGGCACCAGCCTGCACACCCAAAGATTGCTGGTTCGATTCCCAGCCAGGTCTCCAGCCAGGCCTGTGGCTGGAGGCAGGTGAAAGGCAACCATATATTGATGTCTCCTCTCTGCCTCTCTTCCTTCCCCTCTTTCTAAAAATAATTTTAAAATCTATAAAAAAACAAAAACCTAAAACCCCGAAGTTTGAGAACTGTTCATTTGAGACTTAGAATTTAATACTTTAAATTAAAAATACCTGCTTTTAACAACCACAAGGAAAAAAATCTTTTGCTGAAACCTCTTCCATTATCCCTCAGTTCCTTGTTTTATCTATCACGGTATCATTTATTGGACAAGGGATTCAACGATCAATGCACTTGGTAAAATGGTTACTGTAATTTACCTTTAATCTGTAGAAAAGCCAATGAGCCAGAATGTAAGGCTGAGTAACTTGAAAAGTTACAACTTTGGTGCCAAAAAGTTTTAGTTGTTTTTTGATGGCAAAACTTTGAGATAACTGACAAGGGAAAGGAAAAAAAGGGTCAAATCTGTCTTAAAGAAATGTGCAAAAAATTGTCCACTAACATCCTTTCATTTTCTTCCCAGAGATTCCTTCAGTCGAATGAGCCTGCGAAAAATGGATCTCTAAAATAAACACACTTGTTTTATTCATTTGAAAAGAGCCACATATTCAACATTGAGTGTGAAAAGATCTGTTGAAGACGACGACTTGGAACTTAATTCTGGAAATTATAGCATAAATTTACTCAGTGAAGAATGCAGTGGCCAAAACAATATCAAATGTAGATTGTTGAAGTTTGAGAATCATGGCTATGGCTTCTAATGTTCTGGTAATATGCTGTTATCTTTTTTTAAAGACATTTTAATGACTCAAAGGTACACTATACGTTTACCATTATTTATACCATAGCTAATGTTAAATTTATTTACTTTGTCCTTTTTAATTTATATTAATTACCATTTATAGATTCGTTTTGGAACCATGTTAAATGTAGTAATGCTTATTTTAAAGGTACTATTAAATATGTGGACATTTACACTAGTTTTACTGAGTGGAAGTTTAAAAAATTTTTCTATTGATAAAAGCAGAGAATAAGTTAGAGTTGACTCAAGAGCTAGTTCAAAAACAAGTAAAATGAAAATAAAAATTGATAGTCACTTTTTGGCCCCTAAGTCCCAAATTAAATGAGTAACTTAATGGGTCAAGATATTGAGAACTGGTTTATAGTCTTAAAACTGGTTTCTAAGCTATTTTCCACTTAAGACACCAAAAAAAGGGAGAAGGGGTTAGAATTACAAAAATAACTGCACTTAACAAAGTACTGAGGAAAGTTAATATCATGGGACAGTAGCTTGATCTTTGACTCAACCTTATTGTACTAAAATGATGGTATGAACTTAGTGATTCCAGTGTTTCAAATTAAACAAGCCTGTCTTGTTTTAGTGATCTAAATTGTTAAGATACCTGCTTTAAAGTTGTTACATCACCATAAAAATAACACTAAGCTCTCTGATTTTAAGCAGCTTAGTGGAAAGTTGTATTTTTTGATATTTGTATGAATTTTACAGAGTACATGTAAAATTAGTTGTTTTAATTGAAATTAAGAACTAATTAACTTAAAGTTCATAAAAACTAATGCAAAAATTTTTTTGAAAATACATTTCAATTACTTGGCAAGTTTTTCCAAAAAAGTACATTAATGATTTCTGGAAATGTTTTGAACAATGTCTTTGTGTACTAGGAAGTCATTTGTAATCTATTACTTTGATCTACTGACCAGTTAAATGACTCACTTAGAACTTAATCAAATTTAACATAGTGCCTTCAAATGAATCAATAATGTTGGACCATAAAGGGTTGACAGAGGAGCCAGAAAGGTTTAACATATTTGGGGACAAAGGATCCAAATGAACAATAAGAAAGGCAGGAGTCAAGAAAGGAAACTCATTACAAGAAAGAAGATAAAAGTCCTCTGTCTCTTCCAGGGGTCTGGGTGGAAGATTTAAGGGAGAGAATATTAAATCCCTAGATCATTTCTCACCAGGTTACATTTATGCAAGAGTTTGAAGTTCCACACAAATCTCAGTGACAAGAACTTTAATATTTATATAATTATTTTTTATCATGCATTAGTAATTTTCTGACAACTCAGAAAAGGCCTCCTCTTACTCTTAAAACATTGGTATACTGAATACTTGGTAACTTATCATATACTTCAATTTTCTTTCATCTTTCCTCTATCAAGAATCTATACTAGTTCTTAACCTTGGCTGGCCCTTGACCATTAGAGAGGCCTAGGCCCTACTCTAGAATGTATAGGTACCATCAGCAGCTTATGGATAGAATCCATGGTTGTTTCTTTTGAAAAGTTCCTTAATGATTCTGAATGTAGAAAGAGGTAAGCACCATGACCTTTTATATCATACCATCTTGTGGAAGAATGTAAGACTTTTAACTATTTATTAACAGGTACTCTTGTTAAAATGGGATAAAAGTATTCCAATAGTATATATTCTTTAGAATTATTCTGAGTATTAATACCAAAATTGTCCCTTAATAAGCCATAACTTACAATGAAAATTTAACCAAGTTTTTTTATGTATGCCTAAAGCATCGTTAAGTTCTCCAGTTCTGGATTCCATGAAGTTGTGTATCTACTCTAAAGGACAATTTTTACTGTAAACTTCTTTTAAGTATGACAACTTGGACGGAGCACAGTTTGAATTCTCCTACTTGAAAGTTTTGTCACTCCAACTGTTGAAAATATTAATACCTGTTTATTCTCTTCAATGAATGTGTGTACAATATGTATATATTATACATATATACACTGTTCTTTAAGAGAACTCAGCTGTATTTATGGTAAAAATATGCCAGTAAAAAAACCTCAAGCACTTGCATATAGTTTTTAAGCATTTTAAATTTTATTGACCTTCTGATTTTTAAAAAAAGTTATATGGTCACACCTCTAAGTTTGATGTACTATATACAGATTGTGCAGAGTAAGACTATGAAGAGATACAAATTAGCCCATGCCCAAAAAGATTTACTAAAGAATCGTCTTCATAAATACATATAAAATTCTTGTGAAGATAGGACTGTCCAGGTTTTCGGAGACACTTTATCCAAGGCACAAAATCTACACCATTGTGAATACACATACTCCAGGTTTTGTGCCTCTAATACAGCCCATCAGAGACTTGGCTTCATGACTTATAAAACTAAATGTACTGAAATGATATTCTGCTTCTTAGCTGAAAAACCACAGGACCTATAAACATCATGTAGATAATTACTCCAAAATATGGAGATACAAATACAAGCACTTTATTTTAAAAAGCAAACACAAAAAGGTGTAAATTTGAAAGTGTTTAAATGCTTCCATTTTGGATCATTAAAACCTATAATACAAGTTTGTTCCCAGAAGCTAATACATCACTAGTCTCATACTAAGGAAAAAGAATTCTAAAAATTAACATGGTTTCAGTAATTCAAAGTTCACTATATAAAAACAGAGACCAATAATATACAACAGCTTCAAAAGAAAATCTAGATTTTTTGATGTAATCAACTTTACCAATGTCTGGGTCTGTTTATATACACAAGGAAAATACACTCACTATAGTTTCTTATAAAAGAGCAAGTAAGGAGTAGATGTAGGAGATGTAGAAGGGGAAAGAGAATTCAGAAAGTCGTCCTCTTCAGTAACTTTTACTTCAGAATCATCAAAAAGCAACCACTTCCCCTCATACTCCTTTAAGCTTTGCACTACATCTGAAATTTTGTTCTCCAGTCCACTAATGTTAATACCTATTTGGTCATTGGATTCCTTGTTTCTATCAGATTCATGGGTCCCAATAGTAATGTTAGTCTCCGAATTTCTGTTTTCAGCAAATGGTGTACTAGCACCTTTGTCAGAATTAGATACTTTGTTGTATAGCTCATAATCGGCTTTGCTTTTTTGTCCTCCAAGAAGTCCAATAGCGTCTGCATTTTTTTTGTTCAAAACTTTACTTGGCTGTGTGTTTCCACTGGCTCTAACTGATACTTCATCATCATAATTTTCAGCCACATCCCTTGCTTCCTCCTCATTCAGTGGTTCTGGCCTACCCATTTCACACAGTTGGTTGACCACAAAATTGTCCTTATCTAGTTCTAGACTGCTAAGGTCTGTGACTTTAACAGAGGCAGTGTAGTGCCCACTACTGATTGTAATGCCACTGTGCATCACAACTGCAAATAATCCGTAGCTGTCGTTGGTTGGCTTTGTACTCCATTCTTCCAGGGACAACTTGAGAGGTGTCAGTAAAGGAGTGTTGATCTTGGAAAGTCCACCGCCGTAACAATCAAACCTTTGGAAGGGGAAAAAAAAAAAGGTTTTCTGCAATTCCACTTAATATATTCAGTTTTATACCCCAATGTGAAGCCAAGTAAAAAAATCTTAATGAACCCTTAATGTTTACTATTCCTATGATATGAATAAAAAGACCTCTATTTTACATAAATTTTTACACAAAGAAAAATACTGGGAAAAGTGCTAATATTCAGGTGTTTCCATGGAAGCTCTATGGTATTTCCCCCCTTCATGTTATTCCCCTAATTCTGTGCAGTAAGAAAAAAAATGCCTTTAAAAAAAATGCAAACCAAAATTATATTAAGTCATTTTAATGTGAAGTCTATCTCCACACCAAGATTTGAGGACAAAAAATAAACAGCACTGTAGCAAAGAAAGTTCACTGAAATAACTGCATACATGTCAGAATGTCAGACTATTTAAAATGTAACTGGCAATTTTATACTTATTTTCAAATTGCTTTTAGATATTTAAATTTTCAACTATAGAAGAATCTCTCAAATTGTTCAAAAATTGGTTTGATTTCCTGGCTTGCATTAACACTATAAAATAATTTTGCCTTTCTCTCCCCTCAAAAAAATCTCAATGTTAAAAAAAAAAAAAAAAAAAAAAAAAATCTCGATGTATATAAAATTCGTTCCCTGCTTTAATCAACTGTATCTAATAAGATGTGTGAAGAAATCACATAATATGTACTCATACCAAAAGGACTTGTGTTGATGCATTTTTACAGGAAAATGAGAATTTTACTAAAGCAACCTTTATAAAATACTTCATTTCAGTAGTTTATATTACAATATTTTTAACAAAACTTCTCATTTAGCAACTCACTTTCTTCATATAGCTTTTATTTATTATACTTACTCTAAGCCACTAGCAGCAAAACACTTCAAATGAATGGTTATAACTTCAGGCATTTTGTCAAACAAAAGACTTCGTTCAGCTTCAGTATAATGATGGCAATTTTCACAGAAATATTTATCTTCACCTACAATCCTCTCCACTGAAGCAAATTGTGAAATTGCCCATCTCAGGGTCTTCATTTCTGGTTTTGGATCTGGGGAAACTATATAAGAGAATCCTTTCACTCACACATGAAAAATCTACCAGACATTTAAAAATTAAACCACAATGTTCCATGTTCAATTAGCATGTACTGTCAATTGAGTAATCTTTCCAATAATTAAAGATATTTCTTTTTAGTTTCAGAAACTCTTAAGTTATCATAAGTTCACCCTCAATAGTGCAGTACACATATTTTAAAAATATTTGTATAGTGGTTAAGGCGCCGACCTGCGAACCCAAAGGTTGCAGGTTCGATTCCCCAGCCAGGGCACATCATAACCAGGTTGCAAACCAGGTCTCCAGTCAGGTCTGTGGCTGGAGGCAGGTGAAAGGCAACCATACATTGATGTCTCTCTCCCTCTCTGCCTCTCTCCCTTCCCCTCTTTCTAAAAAATAATGAAATAAAATCTTTAAAAAAAAAAAAAAA
>PVIW01012719.1:0-30692 GCA_004026585.1 Noctilio leporinus
AATAAAATTTTTTAAAAAAATGTTAAAAAAAAAAAAAAAAAAGAAGAAGATTCTTACCAACAAACCAGTATTACAAGAAATGTTAAAGGGACCACTTGGAGAAGAAGATGAAAGAAAGGGAAGGAAAAGAAGAAAGTAGAAGGAGGAGAAAGAGAGTAAGAGGAAGTAGAAGGAGAAAAAGAAGAAAGGAAGGAAAAAGGAAAAGAAGGAGAAGAAGAAGAAAGGAAGGAAGAAAAAGAAAGAGAATGGGGTTGGGGAGAGAAGGAGTAGAAGGAGAAAGAAGAGGATGGACAAAATAGAAACAAATTTGTAGGTAGAGAACAGACTGACAGCTGTCAGAGGGCAGGAGGGTTTTGGGTGTGGGTTAAAAAAGTGAAGGGATTAAGCAAAGGAAATAAAACTTATAGAAACAGACAAAGGAATGGAGAGTACCAGAAAGAAATAGGAATGGAGGGATGTAGAAGAGGGTATAGGAGAGATAAATAGTGATGGAAAGAGACTTGACTTGAGGTAGTGAATACACAATGCAATTATACAGATGTTGTATTATGGAATTGTACATCTGAAATCTATATAATTGTATTAACCAATGTCACCCCAAAAATTCAATAAAAATAGATCAAAGTAGTCTTTTTGACAAATGGTATTGGAATAATTGGACCACCCTGTAAAAAAAAATCTAGATATAAGCATTATGCCATCACAAAAACTAACTCAGAATGGGTCAGACATATATTTAAATGCGAATGTATAAAATTTGTAGGAGAATACATAGGAGGAAACTTAGAAGACCTTAGATATGATGATGACTTTTTAGATAAAACCTCACAGACACAATCTATGAAAACAACAATAGATAACCTATCTCCATTAAAATTAAAAACATTTTCTGTATGAAAGAAAATGATGGAGAATAAGAATAGTCACTAAAATGGGAGAAAATATTTACAAAAGACCTATCTGATTTAAAAATAAAAGCTTTGTTACCAAAATATGCAAATAACTCTTACAACTCAATAATAAGAAAATAAGCAACCTAATTAAAAAATAGGCTCAAAACTTTTCTGGACATTGCACCAAAGAAGATATACTGATGGCTATTGAATGAGCTATGAAGGCATGAAAAGAGAAAGGAAAATTAAATATATATTATTGAATGAAAAAAGCCAATCTGAAAAGATTATACACTGTATGATTCCAGTTATATAATACACTGGAAAAAGTCAAATAAGTTTATATAGTAAAATGATCAGTGTTTGCCAAGAGGATAGGGATGAATATGCAGAACACAGAGGATTTTTAGGGCATCAAAAATACTCCATATGATCACAATATATGCCTAGATTTATACATTTCTCCAAACGTATAGAATTTATATCACCAAAAATAAACCCTGATGCGAACTATGGACTTTGAGTGATTATAATGTGTTAATGTAGGTTTATCAATTTTAACAAATGTATCACCCTGGTGGTTGACAATGTATGGGGGTTATTTGGGGAATATTTAACCTTCCCTTCAATTTTGCTATGAATCTAAAACTGCTATAAAAATATAAAGTCTTTTTAGATAATTCAATATCCCCCAAAATAATTTAGGTACAATGTTAAACAATACTACCTCTTATTTTATATGAGGTATATGTATAAGTATTGTATGTGCTTTAAAACTGAAGATATTGATATGCATGAACATTGGTAAGCTTATAGTTCTTCATGAATTAAACAGCATGAAAAACCCATTGTTATTAACAAAAAATATTGGCACCATCTATCGGAGCAGAAGTTTGGAAATATGATAATTTTCGCACTCTGCTGTGAAATTGTGTTTGCTAACAAACATTTGGGAAATAATGTGGCAAAAGCTACTACAATGTTTTAAAGTGTTATGTCCTTTAAAACAGAAATTTCATTTTTGGAAACATGTACTTGATATTATAAGCATCACCACATAGGATATATTTCTAAGGATATTTACTGAAGTGTTAGTTATTAAGAAATAAAACCTGAAAACCACTTGAAAGCAGCTCCAACCAATAGGTTGAATAAATTATCATAGATCTCTCCTTGAGAGTATTATGTAGCTATTCAAAACAATGAGTTAGTTCTTTGCACACTGACCAGGAAGATGTTCATGAAAATAGTAGTTACAAAATAGTCATAGGAATGTTAAGTACAACATGGGAAATGTAGTCAGTAATATTTTCATATTTATGTATGGTGCCATTTGGGTACTGGAAATACCATGGGAACATACTTTGTAAAGTATAAAATTGTCTAACCACAATGCTGTACACCTGAAACAAATGCAAAATTACTATTGAATGTAAATATTAATTGAAAGCATTTTAAATATTTTATTTATTTTGATTGTTATTCTATTAGTTGTCCCAATTTTCTCCCTTTGCCCTTCTCCACCCAGTCTATCCACCTCAATCCTGCTTCCACAGTCAATCCCCACACTTTTGTCCATGTCAATGGGTCACACACATATGCTTTTTAACCAGTCACTTTCCCTTCTTCCTAACATTATCCTCCTTTCTCCTCCCCTCTGGCTGCTGTCATTCTATTCTATGTTTCCATGTCTTTGGTTCTATTTTGCTCATTTGTTTGTTTTGTTCATTAGGTTCTTGTTATAGGTGAGATCATATGGTATTTGTATTTCACTGACTGGCTTATTTCATTTAGCCTAATATTCTCCATTTCCATCCATACTGTCACAAAAGGTAGGAGTTCCTCCATTTTCTGCTGTATAGTATTCCATTATGTAATGTACCACAGTTTTTTGATCTACTCATTTACTGATGAGCACTTAGGCTGTTTCCAGCAGTTGGCTGTTGTAAATAGCAGTGCTATGAGTATAGGGGTGCATAAGTTCTTTTGAATTGGTGATTTGGTATCCTTAGGGTGTATTCCCAGCAGTGGAATAACTGGGTCAAAAGGAGTTTCATTTTTAGTTTTTTGAGGAAATTCCATACTATTTCCACAGTGGCTGTACCCAGTCTGTATTCCCACCAACAGTGTACTAGAGTTTCCTTTTCTCTACATCCTTACCAGCATGTATTGTTTATTTGTTAATGATGGCCAATCTGACAAGTGTGAGGTGATATCTCATTGTGGTTTTAATTTGCACCTCTCTGATGGCCAGAAATAGAAACTAAGAAAAAAATCCCATTTACTATACCAGTAAGAAAAATAAAGTACATTGGAATAAGTTTAACCAAGAAGATAAAAGAGCTATACTTGGAAATTTATAGAACATTGAAGAAAGAAATTGGGCAAGATAGGATTGGAAAAATTAATATAATTGAAATGTCCATACTACATAAAGTAATGTATAGATTCAATGTAATTCCTATTAAAATACCTGTGGCTTATTTCACTAATCTAGAACAAACATTCCAAAATTTATATGGAACAAAAAGAGACTCAGGGTAACTTCAGCAATCTTGAGAAAAAAGAATAAAGTTTGAGGGATTGCAATACCTGACATCAAACTATACTACAAGGTCGCTGTAATCAAAATAGCTTGGTACTGGGATAAAAACAGACGCATAGATCAATGGAACAGAATAGAGAGCCCAGATGTAAACCTATGGCTCTATGATCTGGTACATGGGAAAAAAAAAAAAATGAAACTAGACCACCAATTTACATTGTAAGTCACAATAAACTCAAAATGGATGAAATACTTAAATATAAGTTGTGATACTATAAAAGTCCTGGTGGGAAACATAAGCAGGAAATTTTCAGATATCCTATGCAGCAATATTCTTGCAGATATATCTCCTAAGGCAAAGAAAATAAGAAAACTAACAAATGGGATTATATCAAATTAAAATCTTCAGCATGGGTAAAGAAACCATCATCAAAATTAAAAGGAACTAACTGTATGGGAGAACATATTTGGCAATGATAAATCAGACAAGGATTTAATCTCCAAAATAAAAAGAACTCATATGACTCAACACCTGGAAGACAAACAATCAATTTAAAAATTGGTAAAGGGCCTGAATTGACATGTCTCTAAGGACACACAGATGACCCATAAAGATTTTATTTACTTATTTTTAGAGAGAGGGAAGGGAGGGAGAGAGAGAGTGAATTAAACATTGATGTGTGAGAACAACATCCACTGGTTGCCTCTCATATGCCCCTAAGTGTGGACCTACCCTGCAACCTAGGCATGTGTCCTGACCAGCAACTGAACCAGCAACCTTTTGGTTTGTGGGATGATGCCCAACCCACTGAGCCCACACCAATCAAGGCATAAAACATTTTCTAAGAATGTTTTACCAGGTTGCAAGGTAATATATTTAGTATACTCTTATTTTATTTAAAGTAGCCTTTGTTATATATTTCTTTATGTGTATAAGAGCATGTAAAATTATGTGGTGAATAGTAAACATGGTTAATTTATGGGAAATGAGACTGCATGGGTGAAGATGGGACTATTAAGTTTATATATATATATATATAAACTTAATGATGATGGTATGCTTTAAGATTCTTTTATTTATTGGACTTTTTAAAAATTACAAAAATCATATGCACATGCTATCACAAGTCAAATTATGCAAGGTTGTATTAAAAAAGTAAATAATTGCTTCTATATATATATATATATATATATATATATTGCTTCTATATATATATATATATAGTTACTGTTACCTCATTTTACAATGAAGTTTGCTACTTTCATAATTTTAAGGAAGTATACTTTTTCTTTAGAACTACATGTCATGACTACTAGTAAGTTGAACATATTTTCTTATATTTATTGGTTACTTGCTTATCTTCTGTGTATTGGTTATTCATAACTTTTGCTCATTTTTCCATGTGAGAGTTTCTTTTTCTCTATTGATTTGTAGGAGATCCTTGCCTTTTATTGATATTAACCATTTTTTGTTCATGTGTATTGCAAAAATTGTTCCAAGTCATTTGAAGGTTTTATGGTGTGTGTGTGTGTTTGTGATCAAACCTATCAGTCTTTTCTTGTAACTCTTAAAACAGTTAGATCTATAGGTTTTAACACCTGTAATTTATTTATTTAAATTTAATTTTATTGTTGTTGTATTACATCCATCCCATTTCCCCTCCCTTTCCCCACCCACCCACTCCCCACCCCCCCACCCCACCCCCCGCCAAAGTCAATCCCACTTGTTGTCCAGGTCCATGATTCTTCCATGTTAATTACCCTTGACTGAACTGCTCCCCTTCTCCACCTAATCCTCTCCCCTCCCCCTGCCCCCTCCCCTCTGCCCATTGAAGGTCTATTCATTGTATTCATAACATCTGTAATATATTAAGTGAAACATAGCAAGTTGCTGAGTAATATGTTTAGTATAATACTATCTTTTTATTTTAAAATAGAAGGAAAATATATTGTTTGTATATGTTTGCATGTATTTGTATGAGCAAAAATAAAGGAATAGAAAGGAAATCCAGATTTTTAACATCTCAGTTGTATGAAATAAAAGAAGCAATTATTTACTTTTTTAATACAACCTTGTATAATTTGACTTGTGATAGCATGTGCATATGAGTTTTGTAATTTTTAAAAAGTCCAATAAATAAAAGAATCTTAAAGCATACCATCATTGTGTTTCTGCACCCTCCTTGGAGCAGATATACGTATATCTTGTAAGGCAATCACCACTCTCACAGATTTGCTTTGGAAGCAATACAAGATGAATAATTGATTGAATGTGTTCCATAATTTGCATGAGTAGCACAGTTACTCAGATACATTCCCAGGGGTGACACACTACTCCACCCAACACACACACACACACACACACACACACACACACACACACACACACCCTAACCTTAAAGACTCTTTTTAATGTTTCAACACCATAAAGAAAAAAAGAGGAGATGGATTTGCCGATAGTGATGGGGCTGTGTTTTACATGGTAACACTTAGAATCTGAAAGAGGTTAAAAGGAGAGGAAAGAAGTAGTGGCAATGTTTGCATTGCTTGGCACTTGACCCACATATAAAAATAATTGGTTAAGTCTTTGCATTCTAACCAAGTGTAGCATTTATTCTGTGACTTTATATAAAATGTAATTTCATGGGTGTGTCTTAAGAATAGTACATCTTCCCAAGTTGGAAACAGAATAGCAATAGTTTCTGGGTAAATAGCCAAAGATCACAAGACATAGAATAAAAGAATGTGTTTTAGAATAGGAAAGGATTTAGAGTTACATTAGTTCATTCTACCTCCTAACCCATGAGTTCTTTGTATAAATCCAGGGCAGACAACTATCTAGCCTCCCCTTGAAACACTTCCATTTAGAGAGAGTACTTTCATAAAAAAGCTGAATCTTTGCGGTTATAATGATTGGATTGGCCAAAATGTTCATCCAGTTTTAAAGTAAAAATAAAAGACACATTTTTCATTTTCACCAATAACTTTATTGAACACTGTTTTGTTCCATTGCCTTCTGCCATCTTTCAGGTAACTTCATAATTCCATCTTCCCAAAACCTTTTCATCTTTTTTGAGCAAAGAACTGTTCCAGGGAATTGAAAATTTTTTTCCATTAAGAGAATTTTGTAAAGACCAAAACAAATGGAAATCCAAAGGTGCAATGTTTGGTGAATATAGTAGATGAATCAGAACTTTTCAGCCAAGCTGTAACAGTCTTTGTCTGGCCATCAAAGAAGCAGTGGTTTTAAATTATCCTGATGTAAGATTATGTATTTTCTGTTGACTAATTTTGGACACTTTTCATTGAATGCTGCTTTCAGCTGGTCTAATTGGGAGCAGTACATGTTGGAATTAATAATTTGGTTTACTGGAAAGAGCTCATAATAAAGGAATCCCTTCCAATTTCACCATGCACACAACATCGCCTTCTTTGAATGAAGAACAATGTGGTTGGTGGTGGTTCATTTCACTTGTCCCATGATCTCTTTCATTCCACATTACTGTAAAGTATCCTCCTTCCTTTTCTTTTTAAAATTTTATTGTTGTTGTATTACATCCATCCCTTTTTTGCTCCCCTCTGTCCCCCTCCCCACCCACCCATTCCCCACAAAGTCAATCCCACCTGTTGTCCATGTCCATGGTTCCTTTATACTAGGTTCTTGTCTAAACTGCTCCCCTTTCTTCCCTCTGCCTCCCCCGTCCCCACAACCCCTTTCCCCCTGTCCACTGAAGGCATATTCCTTGTATTCATATACTTGGTTCTGTTTTGCTTGTTGTTAGTTTTGCTCATTATTGTCCTGTAATGGGTGAGATCATATGATATTAGTCCTTCACTGACTGGCTTATTTCACTAAGCATAATACTCTCCAGTTCCATCCATGTTGTTGCAAAGGGTACAAGTTCCTTCTTTCTTTCTGCTATATAGAATGCCATTGTGTAAATGTACCAAAGTTTTTGGATCCAATCATCCACTGATGGGCACTTAGGCTGTTTCCAGCACTTGGCTATTGTAAATAGTGCTGCTATGAACATAGGTGTACATAGGTTCTTATGAATTGGTGTTTCAGGATTCTTTGGGTATAGTTCAAGGAGTGGAATTGCTGGATCAAAAGGCAGTTCCATTTTTAGTTTTTTAAGGAAACCCCATACTGTTTTCCACAGTGGCTGCACCAGCCTACATTCCCACCAAAAGTGGATGAGGGTTCCCTTTGCCCCGCATCCTCACCAACATTTGTTGTTTGTTGATTTGCTGATGGTTGCCATTCTGACAGGTGTGAGGTGGTATCTTATTGCGGTTATAATTTGCATCTCTCTGATGACTAACGATGTTGAGCATTCTTTCATATGCCTCTGGGCCCTTTGGATGTCTTCCTCAGTGAGTTGTCTGTTCAGGTCCTTTGCCCATTTTTTAACTGAGCTGTCTGTCTCCCTGGTGATGAGTCGCATTAGTTCTTTATATATTTTGGAGATCAGACTCTTGTCTGAGGTATCATTGGCAATTATGTTTTCCCATACAGTTGGTTCCCTTTGAATTTTGCTGATATTTTCTTTAGCTGAACAAAAACTTTTCAATTTGATATAGTCCCATTTGTTGATTCGATCTTTGATTTCCTTTGCCCTTGGTGAAGTATCAGTAACGTATTTTTGCATAGGATATCCAAAAGTTTACTGCCAATATTTTTCTCCAGGACTTTTATGGTGGCACTGCTTATGTTTAAATCCTTTATCCATCTTGAGTTTATTTTGGTGTATGGTGTAAGTTGATGGTCTAGTTTTATCTTTTTGCATGTTGCTGTCCAGTTCTCACAACACCATTTGTTGAAGAGACTGTTTACTCCATTGGATGTTCCTTCCCCCTTTGTCAAATATGAGTTGACCATAGAGTCCTGGGTTAATTTCTGGGCCCTCTATTCTGTTCCATTGATCTATATGTCTATTCTTAGGCCAGTACCAGATAGTTTTGATGACAGTAACCTTGTAGTATTGTTTGAAGTCCGGGATTGTGATGCCTCCTACCTTGTTCTTCTTTCTCAAGATTGTGGTGGCTATTTGTGGGTGTTTTTGGCTCCATATAAATTTTTGAAGTATTTTTTTCTATTTCTGTGAAGTCTGTCATTGGTATTTTAATTGGGATTGCATTAAAATGTAGATTGTTTTGGGTAGTATGGACATTTTAATGATGTTAATTCTTCCCATCCATGAACATGGTATATGCTTCCATTTATTTATGTCTTCCTTGATTTCTTTCTTCATTGTTCTGTAGTTTTCTGTGTATAGGTCTTTTACCTCCTTAGTTAAGTTGATTCCTAGGTACTTTATTTTTCTTGTTGCTATGGTAAATGGGATTTGTTTTTTCTCTTCTATTTCTGTTGTTTCATTATTGGTATACAAAAATGCTTTTGATTTTTGGATATTGACTTTATACCCAGCTATGTTGCTAAATTTGCTTATTAGGTGGAGTAAGTTTTTGGTGGAGTCTATTGGGTTTTGTATGTACACTATCATATCATCTGCAAATAATGACAGTTTGACTTCCTTCTTTCCAATTTGGATACCTTTAATTAATTTTTCTTCTCTGATGGCTATAGCTAGAACTTCCAAGACAATGTTCAATAGAAGGGGAGAAAATGGGCAGCCTTGTCTCGTTCCTGATGTTAGGGGGAAAGCTTTCAGTTTTTGTCCATTAAGTATGATGTTGGCTTCAGGGTTCTCATAGAGGGCCTTTATGATGTTGAGGTATGCTCCCTCTATTCCCATTTTGCTGAAGGTTTTTACCATAAATGGTTGCTGCACTTCATCAAATGCTTTTTCAGCATCTATTGATATGATCATAGGTTTTTTATCTTTCAATTTGTTGATGTGGTGTATTACATTTATTGATTTTCGAATGTTGTACCATCCTTGCATCCCTGGGATGAAGCCCACTTGATCATGGTGTATGACCTTTGTAATATACTGCTGAATCTGGTTGGCCAATATTTTGTTGAGAATTTTAGCATCTATGTTCATGAGAGATATTGGCCTGTACCTTTCTTTCTTAGTTGTATCTTGCCTTGGTTTTGGGATTAGAATAATATTGGCCTCATAGAACGAGTTTGGGAGTCTTCCCTCTTCCTGGATTTTTTGGTATAGTTTGAGGAGGAGAGGAGATAGTTCTTCTTTAAATGTTTGGTAAAATTCACCTGTGTAGCCATCTGGTCCAGGGCTTTGGTGCTTTGCGAGATTTTGGATTACTTCTTTAATTTTATTAGTTTTTATTGGCCTATTCTGGTTTTCTGCTTCTTCTGGGTTCAGTTTTGGTAGATTATACCTTTCCAGAAATGTGTCCATTTCATCCAGGTTGTCATGTTTTTTGTCATAGAGTTGTTTGTAGTAATTTCTTACAATCTTTTGTATTTCTGAAGTATCAGTTGTGATTTCCCCTCTTTCAATTCTGATTTTGTTTATTTGGGTCCTTTCTCTATTTATCTTGATGAGTCTGGATAAGTGCTTGTCAATTTTGTTTATTTTTTCAAAGATCCAGCTCGTGGACCTGTCAATTCTTCGAACTGTCATTTGAATCTCTGAGTTATTTAGTTCTGCTCTGATCTTGATGATTTCTTTCCTTCTACTTGCTCTGGGCTTTGTTTGTTGTTGCTCCTCTAATTCTAGCAGCTTTGTGGTTAGGTAGTTTTTATAAACTTCTTGTAACCTTTTCTGGAAGGCCTGTATTGCTATAAATTTCCCCCTGAGAACTGCCTTTGCTGTATCCCATAGGTTTTGGGCTGTTGTGTGTTCATTGTTATTTGTTTCCAGGAACTTTTTGATTTCATCTTTGATCTCTTCATTGCTTAAAAGCATGTTATTCAGTTTCCATGAGTTAGAGAATTTTTGGGTTTTTCCCTTGAATTTGGTTTCTACTTTCAAGCCATTGTGATCTGAGAACATACTTTGTATGATTTCCATTTTCCTGTATTTGTGGAGGCTTGTTTTGTGACATACCATGTGGTCTATCTTGGAGAATGATCCATGTGCATTTGAAAAGAATGTGTATTGTGCTTCTTTGGGGTAAAAGACTCTGCATCCATCAGTTAGGTCCATTTCCTCTAGAGTGTTATTCAATGCCACAACATCTCTGGGGATTTTTTGTTTGGAAGATCTGTCCATTGTTGATAGTGGGGTATTAAAATCCCCTACTATTAGTGTGTTGCTGTCTATGTCTTTCTTGAAGTCTTCCAGGTTTTTCCTTATATATTTCGGAACTCCTATGTTGGGTGCATATATGTTGATCAGAGTTATTTCTTCTTGATGGACCGTTCCCTTAAGTATTATGAAATGTCCATCTTTGTCCCTTTTTATGGCCTTCATTGTAAAATCTATTTTATCTGAATTCAGTATTGCTACTCCAGCTTTTTTTTCATGTCCATTTGCTTGATATATAGTTTTCCATCCTTTCACTCTCAATCTGTGTCGATCTTTTGTTCTGAGGTGGGTCTCTTGAAGACAGCATATATGTGGGTCATGTTGTCTTATCCATTCAGCTCCCCTATATCTTTTGATTGGTGCATTTAATCCATTTACATTTAAGGTGATTATTGATTGATACTTATTCATTGCCATTTTCTCCATTTGTGTCTGTATTCCTTTTTGGCTTTCTCTGTTTCTTCATTTTATTTGTTTACTTGTTTTTAGAGCAGACCCTTTAGCATTTCTTGTAATGCTGGTTTGGTAGAGATGTATTCTTTCAGTCTTTTTTTGTCCGAGAATCTCCTGATTTCTCCTTCTATCTTGAATGAGAGCCTTGCTGGGTAGAGTATTCTTGGTTGCAGGCCTTTGTTTACCATGACTTGAAATACTTTTTGCCATTCCCTTCTGGCTTGAATTGTTTCTGTTGAATAATCATTTGATAGCCTTATTGGAGCCCCATTGTATGTTATTTGTCTTTTCTCTCTTGATGCTTTTAGGATTCTCTCTTTGTCTTTGAAATTAGCCATTTTAATAATAATGTGCCTTGGTGTTGGTCTGTTTGTGTTGATCCTCATTGGGACCTGCTGTGCTTCCTGAACTAGATTAATGTTTTCACTCATCATGTTAGGGAAATTTTCTATCATGACTTTTTGGAACAGGTTTTCCATTTCTTGTTTCTCTTCTCTTTCTGGTATCCCTATGATATGGATGTTGTTATGTTTCATGTTGTCCTGCAGCTCTCTTAAACCCTCTTCAGTCTTGTTCAGCCTTTTTTGATTCTCTTGTACTCTCTTGGGGTATTTGTCTACATTATCCTCCAACTCGCTGATCCGGTCCTCTGATTCCTCTAGCCTACTGTTGATTCCTTCTACTGTATTCTTCAATTCAGAAATTGTATTCTTCATTTCCTCCTGGCACTTATTGATAGTTTCTATGTCCTTTTTCATGCTGTTGTTTTTCTCAGTAAGTTCCTTGTAACTTCCCTGGAGTTCTTTGTATTTTCCTGTAGTTCTTTGTAATTTCCCTAGAGTTCTTTGTAAATTCCCTGGAGTTCTTTGTAGTTCACCTGGAGTTGTTTATAGTTTACTTTGATGTGGCTGAGGTCACTGAGCTTCTCTATCATCATTCTTTTGAATTCCTTATCTGATATTCCAGGTGCCTCTGTTTCATTTTGTGTTCTTTCTGGGGATTCTTCCTTTCCTTTTGGTGATGGACTGATCTTTTTTCCCCCATTTTGCGTGTCTGTTCTTGCTTTTTATTTATTTATTTATTTATTTATTTATGTTCTTTCCTTGGGTTAAGCTGCTTTGCTTCCTTGCCTTAGTTGAGCACCCTTCTGTGATAGGAGATTTGTGGAGTTCAATACTGCCGTCTCCCAGATTTTCTCCACTTGCTGTTCTTGATGTTTCCTTTATTTGGGCTGTCTGGTTGTATTCTGGGCCTGTGGGATTTTAGCAGAAACAAAAACAAAACAAGCAAACAAACAAAAAAAACCCAAAAACAAAAAACCAAACCAAATAAACAAAAAAAATGCAAAAAAAAAGAAATTAAAATGATAATAATAATAATAAGAAGAAAGGGTTTAGTTGGCTGTTCACCCTTAATAATCCCTGACTGGTCCAGATGGAGCCTGGACCTGAGGGCTTTTAGCAGAGGGAAAAAAAGGAAAGAAAAAAGGGAGAAAGTCACAAGAGAAAGAGAAATCAATATTAATAAAGAAAAGGTTTAGGTGTCTGTTCATCCTTTATGGTCTCTCTTTGTTCCAGATGGAGCCAGGACCAGTGGGTTTTATCAGGGAGAAAAGAAAGGAGAAAGAAAGAAAGAAAGAAAGAAAGAAAGAAAGAAAGAAAGAAAGAAAGAAAGAAAGAAAGAAAAAAGTGGGAGAAAGTCACAAGACAAAGAGAAATCGATATTAATGAAGAAAGATTTTTGGTGTCTGTTCCCCCTTTATGATTTCTGATTGGTCCAGGTGGAGCCAGAACCTGTGGGCTTTACCAGGAAGAAAAGAAAAAGAAAAAAAAAAAAAAAAAAAAAGAGGAAGGAAGAAAAGAATAAAGGTTGTAGGCGGCTAGGGAAGGGAGGAATACTTTGATTGAGGACTTGGAATGCGTTATAGCCACAGAGTGAGTAGATTTTAATTCGAGAGTAGGGGGAGGGTCTTGGGTATTTAGGTAGATTGAGGTATGGGGGAATGAAGAATATGTGAGAAGTAACTTTTGCAAAGGATATGTTGGGGATTAATAGTTCATATTGCTCTCGGTATAACTCAGGTGCTTGAGATTCGCAGCAATCCCTTTCCTGAGGCTGCCTCTTTTTCTTGGTCAGGAGTTTACAGTCTATAGTCTATATTCTAGCATGTTTTGGTGTATGGCAGGGCCTCCGATTGTCACAGTCAGGGCTGATTCTGAGTGTCTGCCCCCAGGTAGGCTGGGCCTTCAGCAGCCTGACTGGGTTTTAGTGCTGCCAGTATTCTGGAGCCCCCTCCCACTCCTGGCAGAGGTTCCTGTCCAGGAGGAGCACCCAGCACCCCTGCAGGGCAGCCCGCAACTTCGCTGGTCCTTGTGAGGAATGGGCCTCCCCCCTAGCAGGGGCTTCTAGCTGCTATTTCCCAGGTGGCCCAGCAGCACAGTTTTCGGCCCTCTCGCTGCCCTGGCCAGTGCACTTCCCTTCTCCCAGGCTCTGGCTTCCCCCAGGACTCTTCTCCTCTGCCTCTAGCTCTGCCAGAAGCCTCCTCTCCCTGTTGCCGTAGTGAGTCTCTCACACAGTCCCTGCCCTGCAAGAGTTCAATTCCGCGTTCCCTAAGGTGTTTGCCCTTGTTGCCAGCACTTCACTGTTGAGACTTCCAGTCGCCAGGGAGCCCGGATCTGGCCTCAGTCAAACACGCCCCCCTGGGCAGAGCTGCCACTGCCCAGAGCCGACCTCGGCCCACTGGCCAGTCGCTGGGAACCGCCTCACCTACTGTCCTGCTGGCCTCTTTCGCCTCTGGGCTGTGCTCCCCTGTGTCCAGATGCTGCCCGCTCCAATTCTAGGGTCCTGAAGAAGTTTGACGCTCCCTATCTTGTCCTCTAGCTGCTTTGGTACTCGAGAACACCATCAGCACTGCTCTCTACTCTGTCGCCATCTTCTCTCTCTCCTCTTTTCTTTTTTTTAAGATTTTATTATTTTTAGAGAGAGGGTAAGGAATGGAGACAGAGAAGGAGAGAAACATCAATGTATGAGTGCCTTTTATCTGCCTCCAGCTACAGACCTGGCTGGAGACGTGGATTGCAACCTGGTTATGTGCCTTGGCTGGGAATCAAACCAATGACCTTTGGGTTTGCAGAGTGACACCTATCCACTGAGCCACCAGCCAGGGCCATTTTGTAAAGAGTTAGACTGAGCAAGAGCTTGGAATTATAGAGCTAAATCCATCAGATGACTTTATAGATTTAAGTGTAAAATTTTGCTCCTATGTTTAAAAAACAGTCAGTTCCATAACAACAACAAAAAGTTAATTTTAAAAGGAGATTTTAATCTAGTATTGCAGTGATACCAGAAATATAGAAATATAGAAACCACAGTTTTATTAATTGCACCCTATACAAGGTAAAGATTTCTAAAGAGGTGTGATTAATTATCTCAAACTATTACATTTTTAAATAAATTAAATAGTTGCCAAACTAGAGAAAGTAGAATGGTGGTAGATAATTTAGAAATCATTACATTTGGAAAGTTTGAGGAAATGATGATATATAGCCTTTTGAAGAGAAAGCTTAGATGAGGGGCTAGAGTAGCTGTCTTCACTTATTTTCAAAGGGAAGTCATAAGGAGGAAGGATGAATCCAAAAAGATAAAACTCATAGCAATTAAGCAATAATGTGCTTATATTGGATAGGCCAAGATATTCCTTCAGTTTTTCCTGTAATATGGCTCTGGTAGCATGTACTTGTCTTTAATTCTGAACAGTTTTCTTAGATTGTATTGTGACAGCTGTCATATCAGCATGCATTCAAAAACTCATCAAAACTGGTGAATGTGTAGCTGTTTTCATATTGAAGATGGATGAACGTAAGTAGCATTTTTGGCATATTAAGTTTTGTTATGTCAAGAAAGGTAAAAATGCAACTGAAATGCAAAAAAAAAAAAAAAAAAAAAAAAGATTTGTGTAATATATAGAGAAGGTGCTGTGACTGGTCAAATGTGTCAAAAGTGCTTTGTGAAGTTTCATGTTAGACAATTCTCCATGGTTGGGTAGACCAGTTCAAGTTGATAGCAGTCAAATCAGGACAGTGGGAACAATCAATGTTTTACCACATAGAAAATGATTGACATACTCAAAGTATCAAATACTGAAATCATTTGCACCAGTTTAGTTATGTTAATCACTTTGATTTTGGGTTCTGCATAAGTTAAGTGAAAAATAAAGGAAGCATAATTTGTAGGTAAAAACTATATAGGGGAACTTATGAATAATATAGGAAAGCATGAATTCAAAGAATTTATATGCATGACCCGTGGACATGAACTAAGGGGTATTGGATTGGGAGAGGGAAGGAATGCCTAGAAGGAATGCAAAAGTGCCATAAGCAAAAACAATAGTTGGAATAAGACAGCCAAAAGTCAGCAAGAACTGGCCTTAATATGTTCTTATTCTTTGCTCCATTTCTGTTTGTCCTACCTCTTCCCTACTTCACTGCCTCTTCCCTTTTCTAACTACCCTGGTCATTCCTAACTCCCCTGGTCATTCATCATTATAATTTCCTGTCAGCTCTAGTCTCATCCTTAGTTTTATCTTCTCAGCTTATCTGCTTCACTGTCTCACAAACACATGCCCAATTTATTGTTTTTCTCTTCTACCCTGTCCTGGCCTTGGGACACTTTGCTTTGAACTAGACCTAAAGACTACTTATGTCTCAACCCAATCATTTCCCTACGTCTATTCTCTTCTTATTCCAACGTTGAAGTGCCATACCCAGGGTAAATACTGTCAATCTACATATAAATAATTCTTTCCAATTTGCGGTCATCAACAAAAGTTATGTGAATATCTTTCATGTTTTCACCTAAACCATTGATGATAAATTGAACACAGAGTAAAACACAGAGAATCTGTACACATTCCTTTCAGTTTATGTTCTTAGGATTCTACTTACTTTTTTCTCTAAATCTTAACAAACCTGATTTCTTAAATTATATTAAGTTGCACTGTCCAATACATGTGCTGTTAGCCACATGTGTTTATATAAACTTAAATTTGCCTTAATTAGAATATAAAAAATGTAAAATTAAGCTCCTAAGTTGTAGTGGCTACATTTCAAGTACTCAAAACTCATGCTTCCTAAAGGTATCATATTGGACAATGCTGCTATAGAACATTTTTACCACCACAGAAAGTTCTACTAGACAGTGCTACTCTTAAGTGCTCAGCATAACCTTGACCCAATACTAGAAGTTCTCTCCAATTTTCTATTAATTCATTAGTCAACTGTTTTGTGCAACTGGCCATAAATATGGTGGTCTGTGCCTTATCCAGGCCATATTTGTCTATTTTAGCTAACAAGATATTATAAAATTCTTTGCTGAAATAAAAATCTAGTAACTACAGAAGTATCCTGATCTATTTAGTGAAAAACTCATTTGATTGGTTATTTATTGCTTTGAAACAATACATCCCAAAAGTTAGTGATTTAAAACTGTAATAATTTCTTATCTTTCATTTTTCTATTCTTTAAAAATATTTTACTTATTTATTTTTAAAGAGAAGGAAAGGGAGGGTGAAGGCTAGAGAGAGAAACATCTATGCTTGAGAAAAATATTGATTAGTTTCTTGACTGGGACTGGCAACCATATGGTTTGCAGGATGATGCCTGACCCACTATGCCACACCAGTCAGAGCTCTCTTATCTTTTCTTTCTTTTTATTTTTTTGAAAGTATATTTTTATTGACTATGCTATTACAGTGTTCCCAATTTTTTTCCCTTTGCTTCCTTCCATCCAGTATATCCCTTCCCTCTCCCAATCCAATATCCCTTAGTTCATGTCCATGGGTTATGCATATAAATTCTTTGAATTCATGCTTTCCTATATTATTCATAAGTTCCCCTATATAGTTTTTACCTACTAATTATTATTGATATTTTAAAATAGTTTTTATTGAATTTGCTATTAGTTATCCCAATTTTTCCCTTTTGCCTCCCTCCACCTGGTACCCCCCATTCCCTCTGGCAAGGCCCCCCTTAGTCCATGTCCATGTGCCATGCATATAAGTTCTTTGACTTCTCCATTTCCTTTAATATTTTGACATCTCCTGTCTATTCTGTAACTACCAATGTGTACTCCTTTTCTTTTTTTTCATATCCAGACAAGTTACCACTTAAGTACTGCCTTCTGTCAGCCTCCCAAATCATATATTTTTAAAGATTTTATTTATTATTTTTAGAGAGAGGGGAAGGGAGACAGGCAGAGAGGGAGAGAGACATCATGTATGGTTGCCTTTCACCTGCCTCCAGCTATGGACCTGACTGGATACCTGGCTGGGGAATCGAACTAGTGACCTTTGGGTTCCCAGGCTGGTGCCTTATCCACTATGCCACCAGCCAGGACCCAAATCATATTAATACAAAGCTTTTTTTCATCATTTCAAAATGCTTATGTTACTTCATTTGTTTCAAGTCACTTTTTAAAGTAATATCAATTACCAAACACATACACAAATACCTTTACACACACACACACATATTTTTATAAATATTACACTAGAGAAATATTTCTGCTCTTGTGACAGTGTCTAATAATATAATTTAATTAACTGCCTTCAAAAATTTCTATTAGAAATATATTGGTCTAGTTTCTTTCATTTCTTGTCCCTGAAAAAAAATCTTATCCCATAATTATCCTTCCCAGGCCCTACCTACATTTACTTGGTTATAGGCAGACTTCTCCTAAGCTAAAACAATATAAATAAGCAAACTAGTTTCTTTTTTTAAAATATTTTATTTATTATTTTTAGAGAGAGGGGAAGGGAGAGAGGCAGAGAGGGAGAGAGACATCAATGTGTGGTTGCCTTTTAACTGCCTCCAGCTATGGACCTGGCTGGAGAGCTGGCTTGCAACCTGGTTATATGCTCTGGCTAGGAATCAGACCAGCAACCTTACCCACTGTGCCACCAGCAAACTCTATTTTCATTCTCAAAAGATTTAGTCTTCTTTATTCATTAAATCTGTATTGTTCAATATGGTAGCCACTTAAAATATAGCTAGTTCAAATTGTGATATAATGTAAAGTGCATAACGGATCTTGAAGAGTTAATGCAAAAAATTAAAATATGTCAATAATTTATACAACTATCACAAGTAAATGATAATATTTTAGATATAGTGTATTAAATTAAGCATTTTTCTTTTAAACTTATTTTACTCTGGAATGCTATTTTTGTGAAATATATCACAGAAATGGTGTATTGCAGAACCCACTTTCATGACAGCTTTCCTAGAGACAGTGCCAAACCCATAGTGAAAAATGAATTTGGTTTCTTAGTCAGATCCCACCCTCTCCAATAATACAACTGGACTTTATTTGAAGCTACTGGAACTGTAACTATTATTTTTGGAGTTTTCCATCTTAGATGGTAGACTGATTATTTTCTCATGCAGAGCTTCCATTTTCCTCAGCACCTTCAGTTTCTCTTCTACATGTTTCACCAGTTGAAGCCTCCGAAATAATGGCACCTGCAGTTCTCAGCTGGTCCCCACAGAGTAGAAATTATGATATCTACTAATTGGGAGGAAAATACTAGGATTTAAATAATTTTGTAAAATAGTATTCTAGCTACTTTTTGAACTTGTGGTTGACTTTTTATGTGGTCCTAAACTAACCACTGAATGTTTTAGGACTCTGTTGAGGTAGAGTTCACATTAGGTACGTTCACATTTGAATAATGAAATTTACTATGGCATTAATATATTTTCCCAAGCAGCCCCAGTTTGGGGGCCTTCATTGCTAGAAATTTCCACTATCTATGTGAAAGGAATCTCATCTAACTTAAATTCTAATATGAGAATATATATTGCCTATGTACATGAATCATATAGTTTAATAGTTGGTAAATTCTGTCCCAAATTTCTCTCAGCATCTTTTCTAACCTAAGGATCGACTAATTTCTCAACTCACCAACTATCAGATAATTAAAACATAAATTGCTAATTAAAAATATATATATATATTATACACCCACAAACAAGGACACATTTTGTAACAGTGAATAAGAAAGATAGCATGTATTCTACATAATATAATCCATATTTTTTTACCTCTTTTCCTTAACTGCATTCAAGTTTTCTAAGAGTTATCAAAAGTAACTTGATTTTCCCAATTTAGGAAATAATTCCAATCTAAGAAAACTTAACCTGTAGTAATGCAGATACAACAAAAGTACAAAACTGTACATTACTTAGTAAGATCTACTTATAACATGATTATTTTAAAGCATTTATAAGTTAAAGTTGGTTCTTATTCATTCATCTACCCTATGGCTTTTGATTGGTGCATTTAATCCATTACATTTAAGGTTATTATTGATAGGTACTTATTCATTGTTCTTTTTCCCCTTTGTACCTGTTTTCCTCTAGTTTCTTCATCTTCTTTTTTTTTTTAAGATTTTATTTCATTATTTTTAGAAAGAGGGGGAGGGAGAGAGACATCAATGTATGGTTGCTTTTCACCTGCCTCCAGCCACAGACCTGACTGGAGACCTGGTTTGCAACCTGGTTATGTGCCCTGGCTGGGGAATTGAACCTGCGACCTTTGGGTTCGCAGGCTGGCACCTTATCCACTGTGCTACCAGCCAGGGCTTCTTCATCTTCTTAAAGCAGACATTTTAGCATCTCTCACAATGCTGGCTTGGTGGAAATGTATTCTTTTAGCCTTCCTTTGTCTGGGAAACTATTTCCCCTTCCATTTCGAATGAGAGCCTTGCTGAGTAGAGTAGTCTTGGTTGTAGGCCTTTGCTTTTCATTGCTTGGAATATTTTTTTGTAATTCCCTTCTGGCTTTGTAGTATTTCTATTAAGAAATCAGCTGATAACCTTATCAGAGCCCTCTTGTATGCTATTAGCTGTTTTTCTATTGCTGCTTTTAAGATTCTCTCTGTATCTTTAATCTTTGGCATTTTAATTATAATGTGTCTTGGTATGGTCCTCTTTGGATCTAGCTTATTTGGGACTCTCTGTGCTTCCTGGACTTGTACGTCTATTTCCTTTAGCAAATTAGGAAAACTTCCATTATATTTTCACATAAGTTTTCAATTTCTTGCTCTTCCTCTTCTCCTTCTGGCTACCCTATGATTCAGATGTTGGCATGTTTAAAGTTCTCCTGGAGGTTCCTAGGCCTCTCCTTGTTGTTTTTTGTTTTGTTTTGTTTTGTTTTGTTTTGTTTTGTTTTGTTTCAATTCTAGTTTTCTTATTCTATACTGGTTAACTGTTTATTTCTTCCTTATGTTCCAAATCATTTATTTGAACCCCAGACTCCTTCCCTTTGCCATTGGTTTCATGTGTATTTTCCTTTGTTTCACTTAACAAAGCCTTTAGTTCTTCCCTTATGCACTTGCCATACTCAAGTATATCTGTGAAGTGAGTAAACATCTTTATCAGCAGCATTTTGAATTCTGTTCTATTAGGTTGGTTACCTCCTTGTTGCTTATTTCTCCCACTAGAACCTTGATCTACTCCCTCTTTTGGTCCATACTTCTCCATCTCCTTAACTTAACAGGCCTGTGTTTGACTCTGTGTCTTAGATAGAGCTGCCACACTTGTTACATTGTAAGAGATGAAGCATTAGGTATTCGTCAGTATGGGGCAACCTGTTTCACCTCATTGTGGTGCTGCATGTGGGGGAGGAGTCTGTAAGGGAACAATGCTGTTTGCTCAGCACCTTACCCCTTTTCCATGCATTTCTCCTATTTTTTGCAAAGGACTAGTGCCTCCCTAGCTATTGTTCTGGCCATAGTTCCCAGATTGGGTGGGTCTGCAGACATTCTAGGACCATGGGGGCCCTCTAAACAAATGAAGTCTGCTGAGAGACTGGCAGTTTCTTCCTTTTCATCTTTTTTATGGGTTGGTAATTTGGGAGTGGCTTACATCTAGGTCTGTCATAAAGTTGCAGTCAGACATTGCCTGTGACTGCTCATTTTAAGGCTTCCATGGAGCTGAGAAATCCACTTCCTAAGTGGCTCACTGCATGGTTGGCAAAATGATATTGACTGTTGTTCCTGGGTTCAGTATTTCTTCATGTAGTTCTCACCACAGGTTGACCAGCTTCAGTGTCCTCAAAGCTTGGCTATTGACTTCCTCCAGATTAAGCAACCTGAAATATCTAGCTAGGCACTTCAGTGTCTATTGTGACCTAGCTTTATAAGTCATACATTATTATTTGCATTATATTCCATCAGCCACAGGAGGATCAGCCTTGATTCACTGTGGAAGGAGAGCACATAAAATAATGTCATGAATTAAAAAATGCTTGGTTGATTGGGGGTGCCTTAAAGGCTTGATATTGCACCATTCAAAATAGAAAATGAGCTGGTTTTTCATGGCTTATTATTAGTTTATTCCTGCTTGCTCCTGGTAGGCATCTCCTAACAGCCATCTTTAAAGTATTTTGTGAGAATTCCCCTAGAACCGACATCAAGTATACTGGTTTCTGGAATCCATCTTTCTGTTGTATTTTGAAAATTTGAATGTTTCCTGTTTTCAAACTTGTGGTTCTCCTGTATTAGAAAGATCATAATAATCACATATGCAGAGTTGCTTTTTTAAAAATGTAAATCTGTCATTTTTATGAACCTGGAGGTTTGTCTTTAAACATAATAGTTGAGTACCCCCTATCAATTTTCTCTTTCTTCCATTACTATCAATTTTCTTTCCTCTCTTCTCTTTCACTATAGTATAGTATATCCCTATAACTTTTGTTGAATTTATGTTTTCTCAGAACATTCTTTTCTCTTTATTTAATTTAATTTTATTGTTGTTGTATCAGACCCATCCCCTTTTTACTCCCCTCTGTCCCCTTCCCCACCCACCCACCCACTCACCCCCAAAGTAAATCACATTTGTTGTCTATGTCCATGGTTCTTTCATAGAACATTCTTGATTCTGTGTGTACATGTGTGTGTGTATGTTGCTCTCTGCAAAACAGAACTATGAAAAAGAATCACATTTCTTGATATACATATATCAAGAAATATTATATATACATATAATTTCTGGGTCACCAACTAGTTTTATTATCATTGCTCAGAATCAAATAAAGAGTAGCAGTTTCTCTTATTATTTATCTTTTAATAAATTAACTCATCTGCATGGAAATTCAAGGACTTAACAGACTCTAGTTTTCTTTTAGAAAAAAATAAGAAAATAATTTTACAATGAACTATATTTATATGATTAACCTAGACACAGATTATAGATATGCTGTTAAGTTGCAAAGTAGTATATATTGTATGTTCCCATTTTTGTTAAAGACTAAAAGAGAACAAACAAATGAGATAGAACTGTGTGTGTATGTGTGTATATTTATAAAGTTTCTAGTCATGGAGAATGTTATACAAAGATATACAACAAATTGTTAACATCTTGAGGGATGGAGTGGTGTTGGTGATATAGAACTGGATGGAGAAATTACAGACTGCTACCTTTTTCTGCATTCACCTTTGAATTTTTCAACTTATTACAATGAGTGTATTATTAATTTTTTAAATTTTTTGTACAATAGAATAATATATTAACAATATGCTATTATTATTACTGTCTCCCCTAGTGGTAGTACTGTGAATTGCACTTAGGAAAGAGTACTGCCGATATAGTTTGTGTCATCAGTCTGTAGCATACTCCCATAAGGATATCATTTGTGTTTCCTCTTTTTTTTTTTTTAATTTTATTGTTGTTGTATTACATCCATCCCCTTTTTGCTCCCCTCTGTCCCCCTCCCCACCCACCCATTCCCCCCAAAGTCAATCCCACCTGTTGTCCATGTCCATGGTTCCTTTATACTAGGTTCTTGTCTAAGCTGCTCCTCTTCTTTGCTTCTACCTCCCCCCTCCCCCCAACCCCATTCCCCCTGACCACTGAAGGCCTATTCCTTGTATTCATATACTTGGTTCTGCTTTGCTTGTTGCCAGCCTTGCTCATTATTGTCCCGTAATGGGTGAGATCCTCTTTCTTTTTATCCTTGATCAAAATTATATCCAGGAGGAAAGATGGTGACAGAGTAAAGAACAGTGCTGATAGCATTCTTGAGTACCAGAGCAGCTGGAGGATAGGATAGGGAACACGATATGTCTACAGGTCCCTAATAATTGGAGCTGTAAGCATCTGGACCCAGGGGAGCACAGCCCAGAGGCTGCAGAGACCTACAGGAGAGCAGGTGAGACAGTTCCAAACCGACCAGCGGGTGGAGGTTGCCTCTAGGTAGTGGCGGCTCTACCCACAGGGGCATCTTTAACTGAAGACAGCTCCAGGCTCCCTGGAAACTATAAATCTGAGCAGTGAAGTGTGGGCAGTGAGGGCAAATGCCGGAGGGAATGAGGAAATGAACTTCTGCAGCGGAGAGACTGTGTGAGAGCCTCCCTCCAGAGACAGAGAGAGAGAGGAAGCTCCTTACTGGGCCAGAAGTGGAGAAGAAGAGACCGGCTGGGAGCAAAAGCAGGGGAGCATGGAAGTGCACCCACTGGAGCAGCAAGAGGGCCAAAAATGGTGCCGCTGTGCCACCAGGCAAAGAGCGGCTCGAAGCCCCTGCAAAGGGGTAGGGCCAGACCCAAGCACCCACACCAGGCCCAAGTTCCCATGGAAATTCCAAACTGCGAGCCAGGAACTTGCAGCTGGTGAACTGGTGCGCCCATTCCAGGTGACAAAATCTGTGCTGTGGAACTTCTGGGGAGACAGGCAAGCATCACAGAGACAGTGGTAAAAAACTCAAAGAACTGGACTGCTTGGAGGGTTAGCCTTCACAGGGGGAGATAGGCACTGTTAGCCAACAGGGGCTACCTCCTTCAGGAGCTGCGGGGGCAGGGCCAGTCACCACAGGAGCCAGCAAGGTTGCAGGCCACCATGGATTGGAGCCAGGTGCCTGTTGCAGGCAGGAACCTCGTCCAGGAGCTCGAGGGGGAGAAGCAGCCATAGACACCACAGAAGCACCCTGCTGGACTTCACACAGAAACAGTAAGAGAAGGGAGGGTCCAAAACACCAGCAGAACTGAAACCCAGCTAGGCTACTGGAGGCCCATCCTACCTGGGGGCTCACGCTCAGAATCAGCCCTGACTGTGACAGCCATAGGCCATGCCACTCCAAGACCACACAGCTAGACTATAGACTGCAGAGACCTGACCAAGAAAAAGAGGCAGACTCAGGAAATGGTTTGCTGCTAATCTGAAGCATCTGAGTTACACCAAGTACTACATGAACTATTAATCCCTAACATATCGTTTTCAACAGTTACTTCCAAGCCTCACAATTAGTACATTTTAAGTAAATACTGTTTATACCATAGTGTATCCCAACTCACATATTTTTACTCCTCCTCTATTACAATCCACCTAAATACCCATGATCCTCCCCCTACTCTTGATTTAAAGTCTACTCACTCTCTGAATGCAACACATTCCCAGTCCTCAATCTAACTATACCTCCCCACCCCAGTCACCTAAACACTTCCTGTATTTTTTTTCTTTTCTTTTTTTCCTGCTAAAAGCCCACAGGCCCTGGCTCCACCTGGACCACTCAGGGATTATTAAGTGTGAACAGGGAGGTAGATGTGGCAACTATACATACAGGTTCACACTCTTCACTACTAATTGAGGCTTTCTGATTCTCCTTCTCCTCATTTCTATAGAAAAGATAAGTTGGTTTTCTTTCTCATATCACTGTTATCTTTGCTACTTCTCAGCACCCTTCAAAACTATCAATACTTTAGTCAACTTAATCATTTTTCCCCTTGTACAACAGTCTTAATATATCTACACCTCCATTAAGACTGGCTTAGGTGCAGCTGAGGGTGTGATTAAGTGTGAGGATTACGGTGGAGGGTATGGGTATATAGTTATGTTCATAGGGAGTCGAAAGGGGAAGTCAAAGAGAATGATATCTCTGAAGGTATGGTTATATTGCCTACACTGGTGGTTCTGTTTTAGCAGCAGTTCAAAAACAGTGTATGAGAAGAGATAGAAGGAGTGTCTCACAATCAGATAACTAGAAGGAAAGGAGCAACATACACAACCAATCCAGAATACAACCAGACAGGCCAAGTTAATGACATAAAGGCCACCCAAACAGCAACAAGTGGAGAAAAATTAGGAGACTGCAACACTGACCTCCACAAATCTCCTAACACAGAAGGGTGCCCAATAAAGAAAAGGAAGCAAAGGATATTAATAATAAAAAAAGCAAAAATTGAAAACAAACAAACAAGCAACAACAGACACCCAAAATGGGGAAGAAAAGAATCAGTCCATCACCAAAAGGAAAGGAAGAATCTCCAGAAAGATCACCAAATGAAACAGAGGCACATGACATATCAGATATGGAATTCAAAAGAATGATGATAGAGAAGCTCAATGAGTCCAGCCAGCTCAAAGAAAATTATAAAAAACTCCTTAAGTTACAAGGAACTTACTGAGAGCTAGACCAGCATCAAAAAGGACGTAGAAACTGTCAGTAAGAGCCAGGAGGAAATGAAGAATACAATTTCTGAATTGAAGATTACAGTAGAAGGAATTAACAGCAGGCTAGAGGAAGTAAAGGACCAACTCAGTGAGTTGGAGGACAACATAGACAAATACTCCAATAAAGTATAAGAGAATAAAAAAAAAAAAAAGGCTGAACAAGAATGAAGAGGATTTAAGAGAGCTGCAGGACAATATGAAATGTAACAACATCCGTATCATAAAGATACCAGAAGGAGAAGAGAAACAAGGAATGGAAAACCTGTTAAAAAAAGTCATGATAGAAAAATTCCCTAACATGATGAGTGAAAACATTACTCAAGTTCAGGAAGCACAGAGGGTCCCAATGAAGATCAACCCAAACAGAACAACTGCAAGGCACATTATAATTAAAAAGGCAATTTACAAAGACAAAGAGAGAATCCTAAGAGCATAAAGAGAGAATCAGCAAATAATATATAAGGGGGATCCGATAAGGCTATCGAATGATTATTCAACATAAACAATTCAAGTCAGAAGGGAATGGCAAAAGTATTTCAAGTAATGGTAAGCAAAGGCCTGCAACCAAGAATACTCTACCCAGCAAGGATCTCATTCAAGACGGAAGGAGAAATAAGGAGTTTCCAAGACAAAAGAAGGCTAAAAGAATACATCTCTACCAAACCAGCATTGTAAGAAATGCTAAAGGGTCTGCTTAAAAAAAGAAGGAGAAGAAACAGAGAGATCCAAAGAGGATAACAGGTACAAAGTGAGAAAATAGCAATGAATAAGCATCAATCAATAATAACCTTAAATATAAATGGATTAAATATGCCAATCAAAAGACATAGGGTAGCTGAATGGATAAGAAAACATGACCCGCATATATGCTGTGTTCAAGAGACCCACCTCAGAACAAAAGATCGACACAGATTGAGAGTGAAGGGATGGAAAAAAATATATCAAGCAAATGGACATGAAAAAAGGCTGGAGAAGCAATACTTGTATCACACAAAATAGATTTTACAATGAAGGCCATAAAAAGGGATAAAGAATGACATTTCATAATACTTAAGGGAACAATTCATCAAGAAGAAATAACTCTGGTAAACATATACGAACCCAAAGTAGGAGCCTCAAAATATTTAAAGAAAAACTTGGAGGACTTCAAGAAGGATATAGACAGCAACACACTAATAGTAGGGGATTTTAATACCCCACTATCAACAACGGATAGATCTTCCAAAAAAAAATCCCCAAAGATGTTGTGGCATTGAACAACACTCTAAAGTAAATGTACCTAAATGATATAATACAGAGCCTTTTACACCAAAAGGCAAAATACACATTCTTTTAAATGCACAAGGAACATACTCTAAGATAGACCACATGGTAGATCATAAGACAAGCCTCCACAAATATAGGAAAATTGAAATCATACCAAGCACCTTGTCAGATCACAATGGCTTGAAACTAGAAACCAACTGTAAAGGAAAAAAACAAAACTTCTCTAACTCATGGAGACTGAATAACATGGTTTTAAGTAATGAATGGGTGAACAATGAGATCAAAGATAAAATCAAAAAGTTCCTGGAAACAGCCCTGGCTGGTAGCACAGTGGTTAAGGTGCCAGTCTGAGAACCCAAAGGTCGCAGGTTCGATTCCCCAGCCAGGGCACATAACAAGGTTGCAAACCAGTTCCCCAGTCAGGTCTGTGGCTGGATGCAGGTGAAAAGCAACCATACATTGATGTCTCTCTCCCTCTCTGCCTCTCTCCCTTCCCCTCTTCCTAAAAAAAATAATGAAATAAAATCTTAAAAAAAAAAAAAAAAAAAAGTTCCTGGAAACAAATAACAATGAACACAGAACAGCCCAAAACCTATGGGACATAGCAAAGACAATGATCAGAGGGAAATTTCTAGCAATACAGGCCTACCTAAAAAGGTCACAAGAAGTTCATAAAAACAACCTAAGCATAAAGCTGCAAGAACTAAAGGAGCAACAACAAACAAAGCCCAGAACAAGTAGAAGGAAGGCAATCATCAAGATCAGAGCAGAACTAAATAACGTAGATATTCAAATTACGATTTGAAGAATCAACAAGTCCAGGAGCTGGTTCTTTGAAAAAATAAACAAAATTGACAAGCCTTCATCTGGATTCATCAATAAAAAGAGAGAAGACCCAACTAAACAAAATCAGTAGTGATAGAGGAGAAATCACAACTGATACTTCAGAAATACAAAAGGTTGTAAGAAATTACTGCAAACAACTATATGACAAGAAATATGACAACCTGGATGAAATGGACACATTTCTGGAAAAGAATAATCTACCAAAACTGAATCCAGAAGAACCAGAAAGCCTGAATAGGCCAATAACAACTAGTGAAATTGAAGAAGTAATCCAAAATCTCCCAAAGCACAAGAGCCCAGGAACAGATGGATATACAGGTGAACTTTACCAAACATTCAAAGAAGAACTAACTCCTATCCTTCTCAACCTATACCAAAAATTACTGGAAGAGGGAAGACTCCTAAACTCTTTCTATGAGGCCAATATTATTCTAATCCCAAAATCTGGTCAAGACAAAGCCAAGAAAAAAAAAAACTATAGGCCAATATCTCTGATGAACATAAATACTAAGATTCTCAACAAAATATTGGCCAACCGGATCCAGCAATACAGTAAAAGGATCATACACCATGATCAAGTGGGTTTCATCCCAAGGATGCAAGGATGGTACAACATTCACAAATCAAATGTAATATACCACATCAACAAATTGAAAGACAAAAACCATATGATCATATCAATAGATGCTGAAAAAGCATTTGATAAAGTGCAGCAACCATTTATGATAAAAACACTCAGCAAAATGGGAACAGAGGGAGCATACCTAAACATAATAAAGGACATATATGAGAAACCTGAAGCCAACATCATACTTAATGGACAAAAACTGAAAGCTTTCCCCCTAAGATCACGAACGAGACAAGGCTATGCACTTTCTCCACTTCTGTTCAACCTTGTCTTGGAAGTTCTAGCCATAGCCATCACAGAAGATAAAGGAATCAAATGTATCCAAGTTGGAAAGGAGGAAGTCAAACTGTCATTATTTGCAGATGATATGATAGTGTACATACAAAACCCACTAGGCTCCACCAAAAACTTACTTGACCTAATGAGCAAATTTAGCAAAATAGATGGATATAAAGTCAATATCCAGAAATCACAAGCATTTTTATGTAACAATAAATAAATATCAGAAATAGAAGTGAGAAAACAAATTCCATTTACCATAGCAACAAGAAAAATAAAGTACCTAGGAATAAACTTAACTAAGGAGGTAAAAGACCTGTACTCAGAAAACTACAGAACATTGAAGAAAGAAATCAAGGAAGATACAAATAAATGGAAGCATATACCATGTTCATGGATGGGAAGAATTAACACCATTAAAATGTCCATACTACTCAAATCAATCTATAGATTCAATGCAATCCCAATTAAAACACCAATGACAGACTTCACAAAAATAGAAAAAATACTTCAAAAATGTATATTGAGATAAAAGGTGGTGACAGAGTAGAAAGCAGTGCTGATGGTGTTCTTGAGTACCAGAGCAGCTGGAGGACAGGATAGGGAGCGTGAGATA
This sequence comes from Noctilio leporinus, assembly GCA_004026585.1. Classification (NCBI taxonomy): domain Eukaryota; kingdom Metazoa; phylum Chordata; class Mammalia; order Chiroptera; family Noctilionidae; genus Noctilio; species Noctilio leporinus. The sequence goes on from PVIW01012719.1 coordinate 29,211, forward strand.
TCTTCAGGTCCCTCAGAATTGGTGCAGACAGCATCTGGACTCATGGGAGCACAGCCCAGAGGCAGCAGAGACCTATAGGATAGCAGGTGAGACAGTTCCAAACTGGCCGGCTGGCCAAGGTCGGCTCTGGGCAGTGGCAGGTCTACCCAGAGGGGCATGTTTAACTGAAGCCAGTTCCAGGCTCCCTGGCAAATAGAAATCTGAACAGTGAAGTGTGGGCAGCAAGGGCAAACTCAGGAGGGAATGAGGAATTGAACTCCTGTAGGGGAGAGACTGTGTGAGATCCTTGCTCCAGCAACAGGGAGAGGAAGCTCCTCACTGGGCCAGAGGGAGAGGAGAAGAGTCCCGCGGGGAGCAGGAGCTAGACAGCAGGGAAGTGCACTGGCTGAGGAAGCAATAGGGCCGAAAATGGTGTTGCTGGGCCACTGGGGAAACAGCAGCTTGAAGCTCCTACAAGGGGGGAGGCCAAGCCCTGCACACACACACAGGCCCCCAGGCTCCCACAGAAACTCCCAACTGCAAGCCAGGAACTTGTAGCTGGGGCAACTGACCCGCACATTGCTGGAGGCAAAGGCCACAAGGCACAGGAGCTGGGAGGGGCCCATCACAGAGGCGGCCTGAAGGACGCCTTGGAGAGCTGGTATGCTTGGAGGATTAGCTCTCACCCTGAAGAGCTGGGCAGTGTTGGCAGATGGGGGCTGCCTCCTCCGGGAGCTGTGGGGGCAGAGCCAATCATCACAGGAACCAGGGAGGTTGCAGGCCGCCCTGCAGGGATGCCAGATGCACAGCACAGGCAGGAACCTCCGCCAGGAGTTGGAGGGGGCACCTTGTGGGCCCCAGAACACTGGCAACCCTTAAACCCAGCTAGGCTACTGAAGGCCCAGCCTACCTGGGGGCTGACACTCAGAATCAGCCCTGACTGTGACAATCAGAGGCCCTGCCACTCCAAGACCAACTAGACTGTAGACTGCAGAGACCTGACAAAGAAAAAGAGGCAGCCTCAGGAAATGGATTGCTACTAATCTCAAGCACCTGAGTTATACCGTGTGCTACATGAACTATTAATCCCCAACATATCCTTTTCAAAAGTTACTTCTCACATATCTTTAATCCCCCCTATCTCAATCCACCTAAATACCCAAGACCCTCCCCCTACTCTTGATTTAAAGTCTACTTACTCTCTGGCTACAATGCATTCCCAGTCCTCAATCTAAGTATTCCTCCCTTGCCTAGCCACCCAAACCCTTTCTTTATTCTTTTCTTTCTTCCTTTTTCTTTTTTACCTTTTTTTTTTTTAATTTTATTGTGGTTGTATTACATCCATCCCCTTTTTGCTCCCCTCTGTCCCCCGCCCCACCCACCCATTCCCCCCAAAGTCAATCCCACCTGTTGTCCATATCCATGGTTCCTTTATACTAGATTCTTGTCTAAGCTGCTCCCCTTTCTTGCCTCTGCCTCCCCCCTCCCCCCAACCTCTTTCCC